>PVKP010002314.1:100900-126498 GCA_004027715.1 Plecturocebus donacophilus
AACATAGTGTGACTTCATCTCTACAAAAAAAAAAATTTAATTAGCTGGTCATGATGGCATATACCCGTAGTCCCAGCTACTCAGGAGGCTGAGGTGGGATCACTTGAGCTAGGTCAAGGCTGAGCCAAGATCATGCCACTGTATTCCAGCTTGGGTGACAGAGTGTGAAACCCTGTCCAAAAAAAAAAAAAAAAAAAGACCTATGTCAAATATTAATATATAAAAGCCAAGAGAAATTCCCTTTAAAAATAAAAATTAAATAATTATTTCAGTAATTAACTATATCTCCCCCCAAAAAAGACAATATAGCAACAGGGGAAAATAAAAAAAAACAAAAGGATGCATGTCTGATGTTCTAAGGTTAAGAATAAGACCAGTAGGTCGGGCGCAGTGGCTCACGCCTGTAATCCCAACATTTTGGGAGGCCGAGATGGGTAGATCATCTGAAGTCAGGAGTTCAAGACCAGCCTGACCAACATGGTGAAACCCTGCCTCTACTAAAAATACAAAAATTATACAGGTGTGGTGGCATGCACCTGTAGTCCCAGCTACTCGGGAGGCTGAGGCAGGGAGAAGTGCTGGAACCTGGGAGGCAGAGGTTGCAGTGAGCTGACACTGAGTCCGTCTCAAAAAAAAATAAGACCACTAAAGTCTGGTCTTGCCACTTATTGCTTTGTCTTATGCAAAAAGGAAAAGAAAAAAAAAAGTTTCTATCACTCAGTTTCCTCATCTACAAAGTAAGGATAATACTATCTAACTCATAGTACTACCATAAATATTTGATGAGCTAATAAATATAAAGCAAAAAGCATCAAATTTAATGCTCAATAAGTATTAACCATCAGAAAAAGCTTAGCTCCTTTAGTAAACTTATATATGTGGGGTAGGGTAAGGGACTTTATGGAAGAAGATAGAGCTTAAAACAGCCAGAGATTAGCTAAATGAGTCTTTTGCACATTTTTAAGCTAATGGACTAATTAACATCACTAGAAATTAGTAAAGTGAGAAGCACAGATAGAAAAGAGAATTAAAACTCATGTTAAAAACAGCAAAAAATTGTTGAATTAAACACAGTAAGTTGAACTAACATATTTACTTTGCTTCTTCACTAACCTCCACTAAATGAAAATATGATGGTTAATTTTACATATCAACTTGGCTGGACTAAGGAATGCCTAGATAGCCGGTAAAACATTATTTCTGTGTGTGCCTGTGAGGGTGTTTCTGAAAGAGGTTAGCATCTGAATCAGTAAAATGAGTAAGGAAAATTTCCTTCAGTAATGTGGGTGGCCATAATCCAATCCATTAAGTGCCCAAATTAAAAAAAAAAAAAATGTAGAGGAAAGACAAATTCTATCTTTCTTTTCTTGAGCTGGGATATCCATCTTCTCCTGCTTTTAAACAATGGAGCTTCCAATTCTCAGGTCTTCAGCCTTGGACTGAATGGCACACTGGCTTTCCAGGTTCTCCAGCTTGCAGAGGGCAGATGGTAGCACTTCTCAGCCTCCATTATTGTGTGAGCTAATTCCAATAATAAATTTCCTCATGTAAACCTAGTGGTTCTGTTTCTTTGGAAAACTCTGATAAACATGGATAGTAAAAGAGGAAAGGCATAAACCCACATGAACAAAGAAAACTGGGAAACAGATAAAAGCAGCAATAAAAATTTGAAAACTGGAAAGCAAATGAAGAAGTTATTATCCCCTTCTCTGCCTAAATGTAAGCAGCAATGGAGAAATCCCATAAATAAGCTATTTGAATTTTTAAAATCCTGGGGAAATATCAGGAATTGAAGCACAAGGTGCCACTGAAGGAAAGGGAACTGATAGGCTTAATGCATAAGAATCAGCTGAAAGTTCATATAAGATGCTGCTAGACCACAGCCAACCATTCCACTCCTCCTCCCCTCCACCCTTTGTCACCATACAACACCATTCCTTCACTATGGCAGAAGCCTGGAGTTTAACTGGTTAGAGAGTCTGACCAAAAAGACTGAATTTTGGTACACTGGGCTTCACAGAGAATGAGGAGTGTTCTACCAAAAAAAGGTGCAGGGTGGTTTAAGTGAAAGGCAACAGTCCGTTTCTCCTACCTAGATTCCACAATATGGCAGTCAGTTTCAAACCACATAAACAAGTTTCTTTCTTAGGAATCTGATCAGTTCCCACAAAAAAGATTTATACACACTAAGAGAGTCAGGGGCTCCCAATATAACAGCTCAAATAGATCACTGTATTATACAGTCTATCTAGTGATAAATCCCACCCATGCATAAAACTTCTCATCAGCTTTTAGGTAGCTCAATATTAGATATGAGAAGATAGCCAATAATCATTAGTCATTAGAAATATTCAATCTAACATGAAAGACAGAGGTCAAAACAAAGAATAAAAGGAAACTGTGACTGAGCTAATACAAAATCATTAATATCCATGGAGAGATAAGAGTGCATCTTTGAAACAAGAACAAGATGCTATTAAAAAGGACAGAGATCAACAACAACAAAAACTATTCTTGGAAATTTAAAATATGAAAACAAATTAAAAACTCAATAGAGGCCAGGTGCAGTGACTCATATCTATAATCCCAGCACTTTGGGAGGCCAAGGCAGGCAGATCACCTGAGGTTAGGAGTTCAAGACCACCTTGGCCAACATGGCAAAACTCCATCTCTACTACAAATACAAAAATTAGCTGGGCATGGTGGTACATGTCTATAGTCCCAGCTACTTGGGAGGCTGTCAGGAGAACTGCTTGAACACAGGAGGCAGAGGCTGCAGTGAGCTGAGATCGCACCATTGCACTCCAGCCTGGGCAACAAGATAGACACTCCATCTAAAAAAAAAAAAGGTGAAAAGCAAGTAAAGTATTCAAGACAATTTCACAGAAATAAAAGATCAAATGTCAAATGTCCAAATTAAAAGAGTTTATTAGGTACCCAGCACAATGAAAGAGAAAAGGCTCATACCCAGGTTTATCATCATGAAATTTCAGAACTCCAGGGAGAATTACCTAGCAAAATGAAGGCCTCCAGGAAGAAAAGACCTTAATGGTTTCCAGAAAGGCAGGCCATATACAAGAGTTCAAGAATCAGAGTTCCATCAGACATCTCAATAGCAACATTACAATTTAGAAGAGAACAGAACATATGTCTTCCAAATTTAAAGCGGCAATTACTGTACAAATTTGAATTCTATACCCAACCAAATTATCCAACAGAGGAACTCTAGAACAAACACATCTTTTAGATGTGCAAGATGTCACTGATTGTTGCCCTTCCTTATCTTTCTTCTTTCTGTCCTCCTCCTTCTTTCTCTTCTTCTCCTTCTCCTTTGCTTTCTGTAGTAAACATGACAAATTCTATGTGAACCCATGAATATCCAGAATATGCAAAAATTTTCCAACCTCCATTGCAGCTAATTGTGCCCATGTGACTAAGCTCTGGGCCAAAAGTATGTAAGTAGAAGTAATTGATGAAATAATTGATGGTACTCCCCAAAAGTTTTATTAAAAGCTAAGAGCAGGCCTTTTCCCTTCCATTTTTTCCTCCATAGCTAAAAAGGAGACGGTAGATGGAACTGGAATGGCATTCTTATACCACTGGTGGAAGCCATTTGTTAAGAATGACGAAGGAGCAGGCTAGAAGGAGTCCTTAATAATAACAGAACTTCCAAACCCGCTTTGACTACCTACATTTGTGTGAAAGAATAAGCTTCTTTTTTCTCATTTAAAAGAAAATTATCAAATTGGTCATATTTTTATAAGTTTAAAGATATGATCCTAGCTACTCAGGAGACTGAGGTGGGAGGACTGCTTGAGCCAGTGAGGCAGAGGTTGCAGTGAGCCAAGATCACACCACTGCACTGCACTCCAGGCTGGGTGACAGAGTGAGACCCCATCTCAAAAAAAAAAAAAAAATCATTTCTCCTCATCTGTGGCATAAAGCCATATTGCTTATAATATGAAGAACTGTTGACATCTTTCCTACCCATAAACATGACCATATGACCATCACTTATTCATATTTTCATGCACCCAAGTGCATAAAAAGGCAGTAAGCACATTTCTTAGAATACACCATTAAAAGCAGATTTTAAATCTACCCAGTTTCTTTGGGTTTTTTTTTTTTAATAAAGATGGGGTTTCACCATAATGGCCAGGCTGGTCTTGAACTCTTGACCTCAGGTGATCCACCCACCTCGGCCTCCCAAAGTGCTAGGATTACAGGCGTGAGCCATTGCACCCGGCCTATTTTTTTTTTTTTAATATAATAAAATTAATATATTATTTTTCCTGTCCCTACATATCTCATTTTTTTTTTAATTGTACTTTAAGTACTGGGGTACATGTGCAGATCTTGCAGGATTGTTGCATAGGTACACACATGTCATGGTGTTTTGCTGTCTCCATCCCCCTATCACCTACATCAGGCATTTCTCCCAATGTTATCCCTCTCCAACCTCCCCACCCACCGCTGTCCCTCCCCTACTCCCCACCTCCCAACAGACCCCAGTGTGTGATGTTCCCCTCCCTGTGTCCACATGTTTTCATTGTTCAACACCCACCTATGAGTGAGAACATGGGGTGTTTGGTTTTCTGTTCTTGTGTCAGTTTGCTGAGAATGATGGTTTCCAGATTCATCCATGTCCCTGAAAAGGACATGAACTCATCCTTTTTTATGGCTGCGTAGTATTCCATGGTGTTTATGTGCCACATTTTCTTTTATCTAGTCTATCACTGATGGGCCTTTAGGTTGGTTCCAAGTCTTTGCTATTGTGCATAGTGCTGCAATAAGCATACGTGTGCATGTGTCTTTACAGTAGAATGATTTATAATCCTCTGAGTATATATCCAGTAATGGGATGCTGGGTCAAATGGTATCTCTAATTCAAGATCCTTGAGGAATCGCCACATTGTCTTCCACAACGGTTGAACACATGGACACAGGAAGGGGAACATCACACATCCCGGCCTGCTGGACAGTGCGGGCCTAGATAAGGGATAGCATTAGGAGAAATACCTAATGTAGATGACGAGTTGATGGGTGCAGCAAACCACAATCGCACATGTATACCTACATAACAAACCTGCACGTTCTGTACATGTATCCCAGAACTTAAAAGTATAATAAAAAATAAAATTTTTCTACACCTTTCTTGCCTGTCCTTTGCTTTAACTTTAGATTTCAGTACAAATGTGATTTTCTCTGGGAAGCATTTATTATACCTCAAGAGCAGCTTGACTTCCTCTGTGTGGCTGTGGCCTCCTGTGCTTATCTGTATCAAAGCACGTCTTGCAATTATTATTTACCCATATCCCAGTTTCTCAACAGTGGCACTCACATTCTGGATAATTCTGTTTTGAGGGACTGTCCATCTTAAACGTTTAGCAGCATTCCTGGCCTCTACTGACTAGATGCAATTAGTACTCACCCTCTTCCTTGCTCCTACCTGTATAGTTGTGTTTGTGACAATCATGTCTCTATATTGTCTTATGTCCCCTGAGGGCCAAAATTGCCTCCGAGTGAGAACCACTGACCTAGAATGATGTACTATCATTTACCTGACCATTTCCCCACCTCTGGACATTAAGGTTGTTCCCATTTTTATTACAGATTTGAGATTAATGTATGTGCATGAATCATCAATGATTCCAAAAAGTGTACTAAGAGGGTATGTAAATCATACCACCTTACATTTCCATCTGTAGTTCCTGCATAGATTTGCCATAACTTTTCAGTATTGAGCTTCCTCACATTAAAAAATAAAAGCTCCACTCATTACAATTTTTAAAAAACTAAACTCTTCTGGTTTATTTTGCTACCAATGAGGATGGGCATCTTTTGAAGCATTTTACTTAATGCCTTTATTTTTTTAAATGGCTAGAGTTCAAACTCTTCCAAACTCACAAAAAAATCCTAACACTTCTCAATTAAAATTCAAACTTTAGTGTCTACTATGTACAGTACTGTGATCAGGGTACTAGGTGATAGATACTACAGTAAAAACAGAAATGATGTCTGCTTTCAGAGTTTACATTCTAGAGAGGCACAGTCCAGGACGGTAGCCACCAGCTACAAGTGGTCACTGAACACTTGAACTGTGGCAAGTTCAAATTGAGAAGTGTACTGTAAATAAAAAATATGTGACTGGTATGGGAAAAAAATATGAAATATCTAACTTTATATTGGCATGTCCAGATAATATTTTGGATATACTGGGTTAAATAAAACATGTTAGTGAAATTAATTTTGAATACACTTTTTTTTATATTAAAAATTTCTTTTAACCAGTTGTGGTTCTCTTAATATACTTTAAATCTTAAAGAACAGTGGACAAAGCATAGGCACATTTTGTGGTCAATTTTTGCTAATTCTATCTATCTATCTATTAAGGAGATAGGATCTCACTCTGTTGCCCAGGCTAGAGTGAAGTAGCATGATCACAGCTCATTGCAGCCTCAAACTCCTTGGCTTAAGCAATCCTCCTGCCCCAGCCTCCGGAGTAGCTGGGATTACAGGTATAAACCATCACACCCAGCTCATTTAAAAAATCTTTTATAGAGATGGGGATCTCCCCTTGCTGCCCAGGCTAGTCTCAAACTCCTAGCCTCAAGCAATCTTCCAGCCTGGCCCTCCTAAAGTGCTTGGGATTATAGGTATAAGCCACCACATCCAGATCATAAATAATTTTTAAACTTAACTGTTCGAAATATTACAACTATATATATGGAAAAGAACCGTGAAGTAACATTTATCAGACACACCAGTTTCACAAAATCAGGTATTGCTACCTGCTAGGTTGGTGCAAAAGTAACTGTGGGTTTTGCCATTTAATGTTAAAATGGCAAAAAACCCAGTAACTTTTGCACCAACCTAATATATTAGTATGTATCAAACTGTAGAAAATTTATTTTAATTTAAAAAAACATTTATTTTGATGCTTACACTACAGTTTTATTCCTAAAATAACGTTCCTTACGTTAAATCACATTTAAGCAAAAAATGAGAAAGTAGTTCGTTTCTATTCCCCCTATCAAGTTAAAACTCATTTACTTACAATTTTGTACTTCAGAAATCTGTGTACTAATCTCTATTTAAGGACACTGCTACATAACAATCACAGCTATGAAGAAGAATGAGGTGAATCTAATGTATTAAGATGTCATAGATGATGTAAAAAGAAAAAGGCAAGCTGTAGAACAGTGCATAAAGCAGAAACCATTTTACAGCCACATTTGTGCGTTCCTGTATGTTCACATATGCACAGCACAAGACTGGGAAGAAAGATACCAAATGTTTTTTAGTTGTAGGTGGAGAGGAAGCTCTTTCATATTAAACATTATATACTTTTAACTCTTCTGTATTTTTTGCTTCAATTAGGACAATTTTTAATTTACAAAAAAAAAATTTTAATTAAAAACATGACAAAGATTGCTAATAAATATATCTTTCATCTCAAGGAACTTTTAAACTCTCCTCAGCAGCCATCACCACCTCCACAATCTTTTAAAACCCTTTTTATAATTGTGACAAAAAATTGTATAGGCTGGGCACGGTGGCTCACGCCTATAATCCCAGCACTTTGGGAGGCTGAGGCAGGTAGATCACAAGGTCAAGAGATGAAGACCATCCTGGTCAACAAGGTGAAACCCCATCTCTACTAAAAATACAAAAATTAGCTGGTCATGGTGGTGCACGCCTGTAGTCCCAGCTACTCGAGAGGCTGAGGCTGGACAATTGCTTGAACCCAGGAGGCGAAGGTCACAGTGAGCTGAGATCACGCCATTGCACTCCAGCCTGGGCAACAAGAGCAAAACTCCATCTCAGAAAAAAAAAAAATTGTATAAAAATTAAAATATACAAAACTGAAAACTGTTATTGTAACATTACAGAAACTTATTTTTAAATTTCCTTCAGTCCACGATTCTCATCTAAATTATTATTATTATTATTATTTTTTTTTGAGACAGGGTCTGGCTTTGTAGTCCAGGCTGGAGTGCAGTGGCATGATCTCAGTTCTCTGCAACCTCCACCTCTTGGGTACAAGCGATTCTCCTCCCTCAGCCTCCCAAGGAGCTCGGAGTACAGGCGTGTGCCACTACACTAGGCTAATTTTTATATTTTTTGCACAGGGGGAGGTCTCACTATGATTCCCAGGCTGGTTTCGAACTCCAAGGCTCAAGTGATCTTACCACCTGAAACCTCTCAAAGTCCTGGGATTACAGGTGTGAGCCACTTTGCCTGGCCTTACACAGACTTTTAAAAGAAAAATTAGTTCCTGCCACAGAAAAGGGTGCTCTTCTCTAGATCTGAAATTTGATCTGCCTGAAAATTACAGGAAACACTTGGGTCAGTAAAACAACATATGGTCTGTTGCCCACCTAACAGCTATCTTCCAAACTCCCTACATACACCTGACCTACCAACTTCATTCACAACCTGGAAGTTGTTCCCCTTTTTCTGAGCAGCCACTCATCAAGGGGAGGTCATTTTTAATTTCAAGGGCAAATCTTCATGGTCTGAGCCAACTGAAGGAGCTTTATTCCCTTTGAAGTGATTGCTTTAAAGATAATACACATTGCTATGGCCATGAGGGCAAGTGAATGGGGCCAGGTGAAACCTTCCTCTTATAAAAAAGAAAAAAAAAAAAGATACATTTCAGCCCCAAGTCATCCACCACCCAGAACCTTTGCAGTCACTTTGGAGCTGTAAGGGGAAACATCAGACTCACCTGGTGAGAATGACAATGGAAATGCAGAAGGCACCCAGGTTCTTGATGACACTTCAGCTGCTGAATTAGTCAATCCAGAAACTGCCCTCCACCTAGACTCCTGGTTCTGAAGCACCTCTATTGCAAATATTCTACAACTGTTGTTGATTGCTAAAATAATCCAGATACACCATTTGAGGAAATAATTTATTGAGTAGATGTTTATTTAGTAACAGCAACACATAGTTTCTCAGGAAGAGGATGAACTGAAAACTCCTCTAAAGCAGAACAAAGCAACTTTCCATTATTCTTAGTTTAGATCATAATCCGTAATTTTATATTCTCCTGTATTAACTGTCAAAATACACAAAATACTTGGAGGAAAATATTCACATTACACCAAAACCTTTTAAGATAAAGAGTAGTGTATAAGTAGTATTCTCTACATGTCACAGTATACCATGATGCCTTCCTGCAGTTTTAGAACTATTATTACTCAAAATATTAATACATTTATGCAAAAGGATTGGGAAAATTGAGATACCTGCAAACTCTTCCAGTTTCTGACTTCAGGAACAGGTACAAACCACCATATCCGTCATAGATCTTCTGTTATAGCATCCATCAAAAACCACTGGTCCAGCTCTCAAATATTGATGAACGTGCATGTGATGCATGCATGCTCTGCTAAGTTTTGAACCGATAACATATTGTACAGCAATGCTCAAGCCCTAGATTATTTTTGCCTGACAAAAATAATATTCTAATATTCCCTAAAGAGATTTGATACAAAGGTTGAAGATAGCACTTTTCACAGTCAAAGTCAAATTCCTTTATGAGACAGGGTCTCACTCTGTCGCCCAGGCTGGAGTGCAATGTTGCAATCTTGGCTCACTGCAGCCTCAAACTCGGGCTCAAGCGATTCTCCTGCCTCAACTTCCTGTGTAGCTAGGACCACAGGCACGTGCCACCACACCTGGCTATTTTTTAAATTCTTTTGTAGAGACAGGGTCTTACTTTGTCACCTAGACTGGTCTCAAACTTCTGGGCTAAAGCGATCCTCCTGCCTCGGCCTCCCAAAGTGCTGGGATTACATGCGTGAGCCACCACACCCAGCCAATTTACTTTTTAATAGTATATACACTCTTGCATTATCGTCACAATTTTTTACAAGAGGTTGATATAGTGTGCTATGTGGATGAATATATAGATCCTGTATATAAACTAAATATAATCAAAGGCTCCACATCAGTTCTTCAGTTTGATATTTAAAGGTTTGACCAGGGTCCCTCCAAATGGTATTCATAGTATTAATGGTGAGAGAAATTTTCATTTCTACTTTTTCTCACCTTTTCAAAGGCTTTTGTTGGAAAACTGAGTTTAAGTAAAGTCTAATGAAATAGTACCATTAAACATTTGACATTATTGGTAGAAATGAGGTGATAATAAATATTTTCTATTTAAAAGTTTGACATTGATTTGCAATCAATTTTAAACTGTTACATCTAATATGCTATTCTGTTTTTCTCATGATTCTTTAATTGCTAGATATTTGAATAACATTTTAGTTTTTTTAAAAAAGAATTCTTGTATGATTTTTAGACTTCTGCCTTAAGTTTATATAATTTAGCTTTTAAAACCTAGTTTCATGTTTAATTA
Source organism: Plecturocebus donacophilus (assembly GCA_004027715.1). Classification (NCBI taxonomy): domain Eukaryota; kingdom Metazoa; phylum Chordata; class Mammalia; order Primates; family Pitheciidae; genus Plecturocebus; species Plecturocebus donacophilus. The sequence goes on from PVKP010002314.1 coordinate 111,270, forward strand.
AGAAACAATATCAGAACAGTTTAGCCAGACTTTAATAGGCAAAACAGGGTTGCTTTGGCAATGTATAAAAGAGTAACTGTTATAATACAAATCATTATTTAATCTACTTTTATTAAATATTAAAATGCAATAAGGCAATTATTATTTTAAGACACCTGAAATTGCATTTAATAAATGGGTAATTGGCCCCACACCTGACATATTGCACCCCTACTTTTCTTCTCTACTCTAAGGAACCAGAAAATTTATTTTAAAAAACAAATCAGTGGTCTTTTTAAAAACATCTCAAAGAAGTTCTGATTATTACTAAGGTATTACTTAAATACAAACAACTGAAAAATAAGACAATGAGTAATATCTTTCAAGGTATTTCTGCTATCTTTTGTTCTCTTAAGTCTACTCAGAATGGTTCAACTGAAAGTATTCCAACTGAGGAATAAACAGGTGTCATTTGTCGTTTAATTTGCCATCCAAGGCTGGGCCATGATTCCCAAACCTGGCCTCTCATAAGTATCATCTGGGAAAACTGCTACAATACATTCCTGGGTCCCCTTCAGAGCTAATGGAGCAGTCCCTTCCACTTCCAACCTCGGCTGGGGAATATGTGGTTAGTCTTGCAGTCTAACACTTGGGATGGCTAAAAGGATAAAGTTAAAAAGGAAGACACTTGTGTTTCCACAGGACCTAGCTCACAAACTGGGATCCAGTTAAAAAAAAAAAAAGAAAAACATAAACTGTTGAATTGGCACTAAATGATCAGTGAGTAGGTGACTGGGAAACAACTCTAGTACCAACAAACCAAATACAGCAGGCCCTGCTGCCCCATTCCATTAAAGTCAGCACCTTTCCCGACCCCAGAGAGTCTCGCCAAGCAACACTGACGGAGCATGAGGGCTACAACTCAAAAAGTAAATGTTTCCACACCATTTCTCTACTTCTCAATTTTCCACACAATCATTCCATCTTTTCTCTTACTCTGCCCTTTGCCATTCCCATTCTTCTTTCTCTTTCCTCTCCCCTTTTCTCACTTCCTCTCTTTTCCTTCTTTTTTGAGTTAGTTACATCATTCTTTTCTTCTCTACTTTCTCTTCCCGAAAAACTCTTCCTTACGTAAAATAAACAAATTCATACTGGAGATATATATGTCAGAAGATATTCAGCCTGAGTAAACTGAATGCTCTGTACAGAAAACAACAGAGCAAAACAGAATAACAGTAACATTGGTGTGGCATAATGTAAGCCATGCAGAATGCTTCCAAATCCATTATCTCTTCTGAGTCTCATCTTTTGAGGTTCGAAGGGTATACACTGATTGTACTTAAAAACCCTAAGGCACAGAGAAGGTTAAATAACATGCCTGAGTTACTAACCAAGAAGAAAATCCAGATCTAGTTCACAATCTGGTCTTCTTTTCACTATACCAATAACATCTGACTGGAAGCAAGATAAGAGAGCAATGAGGAAGCACTAATATCATTTCAGGGCCTTATAACCCTTATCTATTATGAACTACTCTTCATAAGAAAAGTATACATTTTCTCAAAGTGTAAATCACAATATATATTCTTAAAGGTTTCCCAAGTTCTTTTCTACTTCATAAAAATGAAGTTTGACTGCACTTTAAAGGCATCCCACTTTGGTAATACTGTAGCCCAGAGATAGTTCTGAGGTCAGAATTAATACATAGACTCAAATAATAAATCATGTAATTTATATAAACTGCACAGGTACACTATGTTTTATGAAAGACCATTTATATGAAAATAGAATATATTCTCTAAGTTTTCCATCTATAATTTAATCTCTCAACAACTCCAAGAACTTCATTTCTTTAGAATTCAAAAGAAGAGTTACCTTGTCTAAAGGTAAATTCAGAATATTCATTTAAAAATTATTATACTTATTTTGTGATATCTTTAATTTTAGGTAGAAACAGTACCTAAGAGAAAGCTTTTGCTATATTTCAATTTATGGTAAAATGATCAATTAGGTTAGCTCTAAATAAACCAGCTGAAGAACCTTCCAACTGATCCACAATGTAGTGTGTGTCTCAGTGTAAATAAGCCACAACACAAGTGAGACCACAGCATATGGTCCAGTTGGATTAAACTATGACCACGCTCTACACAGTCCTAATCAATTAGAGCCCATGAGGCTGAGATTCTCCATTCACTGAGGAAACTAAATCTTAAAGAACTTACTAATATACATTCATATCTTGTCAATAACCCCAAATGCTTCCTCTAATATAATATTTCAAAATCCATTTATAATCCACCAACTGTGCCAAGAATTGTGGCATCCTAACTTCAACTTTAAAGTTGGCAAAATAATTTCCAGTGGTTCCCAAAGTAGCTAACATCTAAGTCATCTGAGGTAAATGTTAAAAACAAAATCATCATGTGACTTATATTCTCTGCCCTGATTCTAATAAACCAACTAGAAGATGGCATATTTGAGATAATCAGGGAAATCTGCTTGAGAACTGGCTATGAGATGAAGCCAAAGGACTGTGTGATATCATGGTACCTACCCAAAGTGTTCATAGCAGTGAAATAACACAATTTCTGGGATTTTCTTTAAGATACGTAAGCAAAGAAAAAACCGATAGATGAAGCAAGCATGGGGTTATTAGGGTTAAGTGTCAGATCTGGAAGTTGAATACCAATGCACTAGTTTTGTATAATTTTTAAACCTCTTCACTAAAAATTTTTTTTGCAGGCTCCATCCTAGACACAGCATGCCAGAGTATCCAAAGGCCTAAGCTTAGGAATCTATTCTTAAGCTCCCAACACAAGTTTTATATAGTTAGGCAGGCAATGTTCCTATTTGGGGACCATTAGAAATGATCTAATACATACCTTTCCAAACTTCAAGTTTTTAGTATTCTCATTTTCTATTCAGTAAGCTCAATTTCAACACAGTTCACAGTTTCTTATATCCACCATGGGATTCTGCGAAGGAACTACAACTTGTGTTCTCTAAATCCATGTGTTCTAAGAATGTTTGGCTGGTTATCAACATTTAATGTATCTTGCTTAAACTTTCCTCTCTCAATTTGTCCCTGACTGAACTGCAGAAGATAGAATAACTGTACTAACCATCTCTTTCTGCATATTCCATGTCTCCACAGAGATCACAGTGTCTTCACAAAGCTAACTGCCACAATTTTCACAGGTAATATTTTTCCTTCATGATTTTCCATTTTCTACTTGAGCATTAAAATATCAGAGAGAAAAAGGAGATAACCATAAAGCAGTTGGTAAAATAAGATATGTGCCCCAGCACATTATATGATAAGTATTCAGATTCTATAGTTACATTAGATAACTGGTCAAGAATGCCAAAAGAAGCAGTATTTTTCTCATCTTCAAGATTTAAAAAAATTAACTATCTTAAGTGATATTCAAAAAAGGAAAATATGCACATCAACTCAATTAAAACCACATTTTCTACAGCTGGATATAACAATCTTAATCCAAATCATCCACCAAAGTTATTTAACGTACATAAAGTAAGGCTCTAGACATTTGTTTCTTCAAAAGTATCTTGCAAAGCCATTATGAGGTAGAAGAAAACTAAATGGACCACATTTTTTAACTTCATTGTAACTGAAACTACTACTCACAGGAAGTATATATACAGCTTATGCATTTTGGTCCATCACATTTTCCACCATCATGAGTATACTTTTAAGGTAATCACCTTATGATCAGCATAATATATTTTGCTTCCAGAATGCCCAGTAAAGCTGATATTTTTCATTTAAAGTGATAAAGAAAAATTTCTGCAAATATCTACTTAATCTTAAATTTGAGTTTTGGCAAGACAGTTTAATGCATACAAAACAAAACACTACATTTCTCTCTCTCTCTCTCTCTCTCTCTCTCTCTCTGTCTCATACACACACACAGATTAAAACTCCAAAGTTTTCACTATTTTTCCTTTCTTACACAGCTCAATTTTTAACATGCAGCTTACTTATAATCTAAAAATAATTTTAAACATGATTGTCATAAAAATATTTTAAAACAGAGATGAAATGTATAAAGGCACACATAGATTGTCAATGGTTACATCGGTTACATCACATTTCTTTAGAAACAGAACTGTTTCTGCTCCTGTAAACAAACTTTTTTCTCACACATTTAAAGTGAGGTTAGTGCTGACATAAAATTATTGCTCTACTCACAGTCTGAGTGTTTGCACTGTTTGAGGTACATTTTCTCCATCTACACAATCCTACCACTCTTACTTGAGAGTATGAGTCAACAGAAGTCTGCAGGCTAAAACCATACTGGAATGATAGTAACATTACAAAACATCAGAGATCAAAAATGTTTCTTTGTTGGAATCCAAGATATTAACTTATTCTTCATTACCTGAAAATATTGCTTATTTAACTTCTTTAGGAAAAAAAATTATTCTGGAGGTGAATAATTCCTTCCTGAATACTTCATCTAAGATGATTCCTTCACACTTATCCTCTGATTCTTTGTTGTTTTCATCCATTTGATTTAGCAGTCACTAAGAATCATTTTTCCTTTGGTGATCTGGCATAACGATCTCTTATGCTTTTTGCCAGTTGTTTGATAAATATTTTGTAAATTTTTCCACAGTATGTATGCACTGTTTTTTGTAGTTCCAGTTCTAAAGGTTTTAACAAGGAACGGATGTTGTCATCTTCAAAAGAACACTAGAGAAAAGAAAATTTAAAAAAATAAAAAACAAATTTAAAAGGCAAAGGTACATATATAAATTCAATTATTTTCCAAACTTCTTCAGTTTAATATGAACAATGTCCATTTAATGTCTCACAGAAATTAGATGTTTAACAAATATTTTCAATAAATTAAACATAACTATTATCTCCCATTAAATAAAGACAGTCGTGGTAACTCTCTGGAGGAATCCTGGAGAACTATGTGCAAGGGCCGAGAAGACTCTGAGATATCGGTTAAGAAGACAACCAAAAGCCCTGCAGGTATCTGGGTGAAACTAACAGAAGCTGAACTGGCTAAAAGAAGAGCTTTACCACACATGACACCTGCATCCCACCTTTCAAAAACCACTCTGGCAATAACAGTGCTGAGGCTAGACTGGAAGGAAATGGGGTAGAGGCATACGGTGGGAGGAATTAAAGATGGTAACGGGTGGGAGGAATTAAAGATGATAACATAGTTCAGCACTTCCCACAGAACCCTAACTGCAGAGAAGGATCCCAACGATAAACGCATTTGAGAACTGTTAAATATATTAGGCATTCTTCATGTGGATTCAGACTGGCACAGGAAAAAAGTCTAAAAAGTAAAACAAAATAAATCTGTTGAGTGTTGTTTGACCTGTTTGTCCCAAAATATATTTTTGGCCAGAGTCCTTCTTTTACTATAAAATATATTAATATCAAGAAATATATTTTGGAAAGGGCTGTAGTAGTAAAGTGGAAACAATCTGTAATCTTTGTTTTTTCAACCAGGTATTCTGTGATTTAGTATTTTCAACTAGGCGTTGTATTTTCAATTAGAAAGCTGGATGAGGCTTAAAAATAGAACATTTTATATGGAAGTTGAAGTTAGTGAAAAATGCAAAATCACAAAGGAAATTCAGAACTGAAAGTCTGTCGGGTTATCCCTGAGGTTCACAAGCACACTGAGGGAGAGGAAATGAAAGCACCAACCCCAGCACAATTAGTGAGTCTGCAGGAAGCTGCAGTCAATCTATGGAAAGAGGATGAACTTGGATGCTTGTTTATAACATGGGTTTTGTCACTGCAGAGATGCAAAGAGATCCTAAACTTTGGTATCGAGCAAGAAAAAACGTAAGCATTAACTGCATAAAACCATCACCTTTGGAGTTATTTTTTAAAATCGATCACACATACTCAAGATAAATGTCTAAAATTGTTTTGAAGATAAAATTTTTAAAAAGAGGAGGGGAAACAGCCAGGAACAATGCAATGAAAGTAATAATAGCACATAGAATGCCTGCTACATCCAGGCACCATTCTAAGATTTGTATATGTATTAACACATTTAAGCCTCACAATAAGCTTATAATATTGGTAATATTATCCCCATCTGACAATAAAACAACTAAGGCAGGGAGAGAGGATTTTCTCACAGTTATAAATCCAGTAAGTGGCTAAGCCAGGATTTTGTCCCAGCAGCCTAGCTCCAAAAGTCCATGCACTTAATTAACCACCAGACAGCACTACTTATCCAAATACTAAGCAAACAAAACCATGCCAAGTCAGTTCAAAAATTCTGTTGAAGGATGAAGCTCAATGAATGGTGGAAATCTGGGCAAAGTGCTGTACTGTAAATAGATACACGAATCTGTTCGGGGTTAAATGACAAATCTGTTCACGGTTAAAAGTGCAGCCAGGTTGAAGAAGGTAAACTTCATCAGGTGATACTGTCAAGAAACATTTCAATGTGTACAAAAAAACACTTGAACACCGGTTGAGAGGTGGAAAATAATGGGAAGCCCAAACTACTGTGATCATTATTTTTACTGTATGACAATAAGAAAAAAACATGAAGGCGTTTAAGAATAGAGGAAGACTACTGATTTCCAGGAGTATGTAGTGCTTGAGAGTCAATTTATTTTCACGTGATTTAAATCCCAGTGTTTGTGGTTAAAAAAAATTTTCTTCTTCACTGAAAAAATAAAAACAAAAAAGGCTTTTTTCCATTTTCTGAAATAAAAACAGTGTTTCATGAGCTAGACCTCTTTCTGCCCATGATATGACAAACACAATTTGACATTTATGGGAGAAGACAAACTTCCAAAATTTCCACCTATATTAAATATAGCCTAAAAACAATGCATTCTGCCATTTACATAGTCTGCAGTGCCTGCATATTCGTGCAGTATATAACCTACATCTAGGTGTCCCTTTCCCAGAGGCCACACGTGCCTTACCTGACTCCAGATCTCTTTTCAAACTCTATACTATGTACTATGCCTGACTTGTCCTTACCTTTTCTTCTCTGCCTGGTTCTCATCATCCTTAAAGCTTAGTTCAAATGTCAGCTCCTCTGAGAAGCCTTCCAATATACAGTTAATCATTCCCTCTTTTCACCAGCACAGAACCCAGTATACTAATTTTTAGGAAGCTCATGATTTATACTGTCAGTGGAACAACGGGAAATAGTGAGGCTGTGATGACCATAATTAGGCAATTTGAGGTAATTTCAAAGAATAGTACATCTTGGAAAATATAGCAGAATGGCAGTTCAATCCAACAAATCCTAAGTGTTAACTATATGCAAGGCAGTACTATGGAAGGAAAACATTCAAGACTACTTTATGCAAGTATAAGCAAGGTGTAAAGTAAATCAAACCTAACACAGAAACATCAAGAAATAATTCAGAATAAAATGCATGATGCCAAAAATACCTTATAGAGTCATAAAATGTTTTGTTCCTTTTTTGAATTTGCAATTTTTAAACAATATTTTTATTCACTCAACAACTAATATTTAACAAATATGCATGGACTATAAAAACAGATTTGCTGCTAGACATAGCCATGAATTCACACTTTAAAGACAGTTCACATCCTTTATAATTCATACTGTTCACTGCATTCCATGGCTATGACTAAGCGTCTGTTTGAATCTTGCATAAATATCCTTGTCTGAATACAATTCTTTTAAAAATTACACTTCTCACTGAATTATAGATAAGGAAAGATAAAAACACTAAGCAGGAGCACCATAAAAGACTGATTAACTTCATTAAGTTGAAAAATGAATAGATGTAAAGCTGTAGTTAACACAGACCCAAAACAAACACAAAAGATAATTAATCATCTGAAATCCTTTTAAAAATAAGATTTCTTTTTAAAAAATCAAGTGTAATTAATCAACTTAAAACTCTTACTCAGATTTTTAAAGGTACACACTTATAAACCAAAGAAAAGATCAAATAAACCTAGGGAAATTTAATTCTCGAATAGTTTTTTTTTAATGCTTGAAGGAAACAAAGGAATTGCATTTTTATAGGAATGCATTTCTTTTCTATCCTGCAAAGTCTCAGAATCCCACAAGCACTTTTCTTCACTTTTATCACCTTCTGACAGCCCATAATAAAGCATTATTAAAATACAGTATTAATTTCTGAAGGCATACAAGGCCTGCTACATTAAAATGAACATCAACACTAAATTTTATAATTTTTCAGTGAGTATAGTCATACCATGATAAACTGATTATTTAGAAGCTGTATCTGTCAAGTTTATAGGACAGGAAACTTAGCTAATAATACACTAAAACTGTAGCCTACAATGCTGTTAGAATTTTGTCTACTACCAAGTTTAAGAAACAGTTTTCTGGGAGAAAACTTCAATTCCTTTTCATGGCAGATCATTACCTTAACACCATACACCATCTCCACATCCATTTCATCTTGGCCCCTGCTGACTTTCATCCATCACTCCAGTCACACTGAAAAGATGGATGCCTGACCTCTCCATGAATCCTTTCACAGCCTCTGAACCTTTTTCTCAGGCAGTTCTCAGCCCAGACTGTCCCCACCCACCTGGCAAACTCTTATTCATTCTTCAGGGCCCACTTCAAAAGCCTTCTCTTCAAGGAGGCCTTCCCTGGCCCTTCGAGGCAAAACTGAGACATTCTTTCAGAGTTCCAGTATACTCTCTGTCATCATGGATTATAGTGAAGTGTTTTTATTCTCACTGCTATCAATGAGGCTATACTAGACCAGAGGATTTCAGTCACTATCAAATAATGAAAACCTAGTAAACAGGGGTCATCAGCTCTTCTCCTGACCCCCACATTTAAACCAAAGTAGCACTCCTATTATTTGCTTTGTTTCTACCCGTATCATATTAAACAGTCTAGCAGGACAGTATATTTACAAGAGAGTTAAGTGGTCACATGTATTAATACTTCTTCCTTAGTAGCAGTGAATTCGCTAACATGGATAGTGATACAGCTTGCTAAGTAATAGCATAAATGCAAAACTCCCCAGGATTTGCCCCAAGTCTTGGTCCTTAACATTCACAGAAATTTGGTTCATACATCCATCTAGAGGTATATGAAGTATTAATCATCTCCCCCATCAATCCACCTTAATTACATAAAAGGGGACTAGTAAGAACAAGAAGAAAAGAGAGGAGAAAGAGAGGAGAATAGGCAATCAGGGGATGGCGGTGAGAGGAGCAATATAAATTTTTTCCAAACACATTATAAAGCTAATGCTTAAAAGACAAAACTTCATTTACAAAAGCAACAAGAAGACAATACTTAAGCATAAACTTAAGTTATATTCAAAGTCTATAGGAAAAAAAATATAAAACAGAGGTATCCAATCTTTTGTCTTCCCTGGGTCATATTAGAAGAACTGTCTTAGGCCACACAAAAATACGCCAAAGATAATGAGCTAAGAAAAAAAAAAAAATCACAAAAAAGTCATAATGTTTTAAGAAACTTTACAAACTTGAGTTGGGCCATATTCAAAGTTGTCCTGGGCCACATGCAGCCCACTGGCCACAAGTTGGACAGGCTTGCTATAAAACATTTCTAAAAGACAAATATAAAGACAGCCCTTCTTCTTGGTTAGTGTGTCTCAACACCATCAAAACGTTAGCAGTCCCTAAGTTAATATATGAAGCTAATACACTCCCAATAAAAATACCAACAAGTTTTTTTTGAGACAGTTTTTTGCTCTTGTTGCCCAGGCTATAGTGCAATGGCACAATATTGGCTCACTGCAACCTCCACCTGCCAGGTTCAACAGAGTCTCCTGCCTCAGCCTCCTGAGGAGCTGGGATTACAGGCACACGCCATGACAGCCAGCTGATTTCTGTATTTTTGGTAAAGACAGGGTTTCACCACATTGGCCAGGCTGGTCTCGAACTCCTGACTTCAGGTGATCCTCCCACCTCAGCCTCTCAAGGTGCTAGGATTACAGGCATGAGCCACCATGCCTGGCCTAAAAATACCAACAAGTTTTTAAATTTTTTAATGGAGTTTAAAAAAGTTGATACTTATGGAAAAATAAATATACAATAGATATGAAAACACTGAAAAAAAAAACAGGGTATAAAGAGGGAGTAACCATCAGATATTAAAACAAAGCAAAAAGCCTTTATAATTAAAATAGTGTGGTATTAGTGTACAAATGAACAGACCAATGGAACTAAACAGAAAAGTCAAAATTACAAATGGAATTTATGATAATGTCAGTATCTCAAATCTTTTGGTTAAAGATAGCGTTTTATTTTATTTTATTTTTTAGAGACAAGGTCTCACTACGTTGCCCAGGCTGGTCTCCAACTGCTGGGCTCAAGGAGTTGCCTGAGCTGGTCTTAAATTCCTGGGCTTACCCACCTTGGCCTTCCAAACTGCTAGGATTACAGATGTGAGCCACTGTACCCAGCCAAATATAAATTTTTAAGTAAATGCTGTTTACCATTTTGTGGTTTTACCACAAAAAAAGTAGAGTCATTTGGAAAAGAGTCAAATAATATCTATTCCTCACCCCATTCAAGAGAGTAAATTCCAAACAGAGCAAAGGCCTGAATGTAATAAATGAAACAGCATATGGGTGAATTCTCCTATAACCTGCTCTGTAACCCAAGTGTAGATTAGAAAAGGCTTTCTGATTATGGCTTAAAAAAAGAAAAAAAAAGAGTGTTAAGCCAGGTGTGGTGGGTTACCCCTGTAATCCTAGCACTTTGGAAAGCGAAGATAGGAGGACACTTGAGCCCAGAAATTCAAGACCACACTGAGCAATATGGCAAAACCTCATCTGTACAAGAAACACAAAAATTAGCCAAGCATGGTGGCATGCACCTGTAGTCCCAGCTATTTGGGAGGCTGAGGTGGAAGGATCAACTGAACCCACAAGGTCGAGGCTGCACTGAGCTGTGATCACACTACTGCACTCCAGCCTGGGTGACAGAGTATGACTCTGCCTCAAAAAAAAAAAAAAAAAAAAAAAAAAAAAATGGTGAGGCCAGGCCTAATGGCTCATGTCTGCAATCTCAGCACTTGGGGATGCTGATGCTGGTAGATCGCTTGAGCCTGATAATTCAAGACCAGCCTGAGCAACAGAGCAAACTCTCCATCTCCATAAAAAATTTAAAAGTTAGCTGGGTGCGGTGGCATATGCCTATAGTACCAGTTACTTGGGAGGTTGAGGTGGGAGGATCGCTTGAGTCCCGGGGGGCAGAGGTTGCAATGCGCCAAGATTGTGCCATTGCACTTCAACCTGGGCGACAGAGCAAGACTCAGTCATTTAAAAAAAAAAAGCCGGGCACAGTGGCTCACATCTGTAATCCCAGCACTTTGGGAGGCTGAGGCAGGAAGATCACGAGGTCAGGAGTTCCACACCAGCTTGACCAACATGGTGAAACCCCATCTCTACTAAAAATACAAAAAAAATTAACCAGGCATGGTGGCACACGCCTGTAATCCCAGCTACTTGGGAGTCTGAGGCAGGAGAACTGTTTGAACCCGGGAGGTGGAGGTTGCAGTGAGCTGAGATCATGCCACTGCACTCCAGTCTTGGCAACAGAGTGAGATGCTGTCTCAAAAAAAATAAAAATAAAGGTTGATAAACTTATTACATGAAATAATTATGCAAACTGAATGGCAAAAAATACTATAAAGTCAAATTGGTAGAAAATATTCACAATATATATCAAAGGAAAAGTCCTAATATTCCTAATGTACAAAGAACTTTTAACCAAGGGAGGAGAGGGTGAGAAAGATCAAACGTCCTCGTGCTAATGATGGTTGTACAATTCTGCAAACATGTTAAAAGCTACTGAATTATATATTTGAAATGGGTGACGTTTGTGGTACATAAATTATGTTTCATTAGTCTTTTTTGTTTTTTTTGTTTTTTTTTTTGAGACGGAGTCTCGCTCTGTTGCCAGGCTAGAATGCAGTGGCGCTATCTCGGCTCACTGAAACCTCCACCTCCTGGATTCAAGCAATTCTCCCACCTCAGCCTCCTGAGTAGATGGGACTACAGGTGTGCACCACCACACCCAGCTCATTTTTGTACTTTTAGTAGAGACAGGGTTTCACTGTGTTGGCCAGGATGGTCTCAATCTCTTGACCTCATGATCCGCCTGCCTCGGCCTCCCAAAGTCATTAGTTATTTTTAAAAAACCTATAGAAGAATAGGTGAAAAATTTAGAAGACAATTCACCCCCGCCAAAGATATAAAAATAGTTCATAAATGTATAATAATAAACTTCATTCATAAGAGAAATGCAAGTAAAAACTGCACTAAGATTCCACTTCTCACCCATCAGAACGACAAAATTTTAAAAGCTTGATAATATACTCTGTTAATGAGAATGTGGGGAACAGACTGTCTCATGAATCCTTGGCAGGAATACAAACAATCCCTATGGAGGAACACGGTAATACTTTCAATCCAATAATCTCAATTCTAGGAATTTACCCTGAAGATTCACCTTCCAACAATACAAATATATGAATGACCCAGCTAGTGTACACTGCTGCAGTATTTATAATTCAAACTATTGGAAACCAACAAAATGTCTGAACATCAAGAATGACTGAATAAACTTTGGTACACACATACATAAAATAGGGTACCATGTAGCTGTTTTTTTTTTCAGAGGAAAATATCTCCAGAATATTTAAAGTATAAAAAGCAAAGAATAAATGAAGATATATACTATGCTACTGTTTGTGTAAGAAAATGGAAATTACAAAACATCCATGGTCTGCTCATCTTATACAAACACAGGAAGGATAAACCAGAAAACAATGAAATTGGTACCTTATAGGGGTAAGGGGCATGAAAGGATGAAAGGACTAAGATAACAGGTTACATCTGAGTAAACTCTTATGTAATTGTGATTTTGTGAAGTATATTAATTAATATTCCATGTATCAAAAAAATGCAATTATATCAACAAAGATTGGAAAAAAACTAAAACTGAAAGCATATGGAAAAAAATGAACTCAAATGTATTTCAAATGAATAAAATAATCACATTGAAAGAGAAGGAAAAAAGAACTAATCCAAGTAACTTCTAGGTACAGTATTGAGTACACACCCTTGTCTGGGAGCAGGGGAGAGGAGGAGGAAGGACTGAAAACAAATCCTCACAGAGTCCAGCACACCGGTGAGATTGACTTGCATTTATGCCCTAGGATAGTACAGAGAATGTCTTTCTTTTTTTAAGGCGGGGTTTTACCATGTTGGTCAGGCTGGTCTTGAACTCCCGACCTCAGTAATCCACCCACCTTGGCCTCCAAAGTGCTTGGATTACAGGCATGAGCCACCGCACCTGGCCTCTGAAAACAAATCCTAAGCCATTTTTAGTAGGTTCGTTTGGGGGTGGAGACAATGGTAAAAATGGAACATTTATGAAATTGTTTTAAATGATTATAGGATTAAGCAAACAAGAAAATGTATTGATGACAGAAGTCAGGATTCTAACTGTGGAAGAAAGGAGATATAATATAGAGAAGAAAGCAAAGAAGAGCCTTGGAAGAATGGCCTGGAATTGGAGTATCAAGTGTGAAAACATAACATCATGTGTGCATGCTTATACTTCCTAGCTCTGTCACTGAAAGGGCTCAGAAGCAATGAGACCCTGCTAGCAACAAACATGCCTAACACGCAGAGCCTGCTAAAGGGAACCAGAGCTCCTTTGACAGATGACTAATTTCAAGGGTAGGGCAGGGACAGTACAGGACAAACCTGGAATATTTTGTTGGGACAGAAAATAAAGGAGGTACTCAAAAAAATGATGAGGGCATGTCAAAGGGGCACAAGTAGCAGCCAATGGGGCTCTCGATGGCCATATCTGGAACAACGTTAGCATCAACATTAGAAGGAAATAATGAATTATAAATCATTGAGGGGAAAATAAGTATCAAAGCGTTCATAGTGATTATATAGACATCAATATATGTGCAAAAGGGAGGGCTCTTCCTTATAGAAGCACACCAAATGTCAAATGATGTATAAGGAAGGAGTGCTAGTGTTGAACAATCAACAATTTGTAAATAACATAGTGAAGACTGTTTTGAGCAAGAACCAATGATAGATGCTAAATCCTGTAAAAGAATGTCCATATTCTTAGTTTAAAAAAAATGACTTTTTTAGGGGTAAAAGAACTTGATGTATACAACTTAAAATCAAATTAAATTGAGTTTTCTGAAAAAACAACTACATTGTTTTCAGAAAAAAGCAAATAAGGCAAAATTTTAATAACAGATGTGGCTGAGTGAAGGGTGTATGAAAATTCTAAGTATCCTTGTAAACTAACCATAAGCTTGAAAGTATTTTCAAACAAACAGTTTAAAAAAAAAAAAAAGAAAGAAAAGGCAAATCTTACATTTCTCAGTGCTTCATAAACAGCTCTAAAAGCTGGTTGCTTATCATCATGGTAAACACCTCTGTTTCCATGAAGAATAAAGATTCCTTCTTCTTCTGCTTCTTGGCAATTGCTTCCATATATACAATGATCTGGTCGATAATTCCATTGACACGGAAAAACAAAAAGGCTTTCTACATAAAGAAAAGACCAAACGATGAAGCAAATACCCCTAATTCAACAGATGTTAACATTTTGCAAAACTTTTAGTTAAAAAATGTAGCTCTTATAGGTAAGAATTACAATAATAAAAAACATGTTTGGCATTTAGATCTCTTCCAATTAAACCAATATTCAAGAAAAGTTTTACTCTGTCTTAAAAATAAATAGCCATAATCATTAATATAAGGCAGAATCAGATAAATGCATGTTCTCCTTTTTCACTAAGTATTATCTGTAATTCTTTAATGCAAACTAAAGGAATTTAAATAATTACCTGGATTATGAGAAAACATGATATTCAATAGATCTTGATCACCCCATGTGATGTTTAGTTTGTATTTTTTAAGCAATGGCATAAGTATATCTCCCCATTGTAGTCGTACAGTTGTCATATCATTCTGTTGATTAAAACATTCAAAAGATCTTCAGACTTTCAGGTTTAAAATGGCAGCATGATGACAGTTCTTCATTCTTCACACAACAACCATAACAGAGCCACAAAGAGAAATGCAAACTCCCCATGATATCAAGTGGCATTTCTAACCCTAAATGTGAGAAGGGCTGTCCAGGAAAAGAGAACAAAAGAAAGTAAGTGAGAGTGAGAGTGAGAGTGAGAGTGAGAGTGAGAGAGAGAGAGAGAGAGAGAGAGAGAGAGAGAGAGAGAGAGAG
>PVKP010002315.1:0-125962 GCA_004027715.1 Plecturocebus donacophilus
TAAGTTTTTAGAGACCTACAAAGAAACTTCAATAAACACACATCATAGTGGGAGGCTTCAGTGCACCACTGGCAGTATTAGACAGGTTTCTTAAATAATAATATTGGAAATTTGAAACACAGAGAACTAGAGTAGCAACATGTGAATGGGTAAATTGGTGGGCACAAATTGGGAAGAACTTCACAACAAATGTTAATCACCTTCAGAGAGCATGTGTCATGGGGAAAAACAAAAAAGCATTAAACAACCAAAACCAAATATAAATGACTCAGCCTATTGAAATTAGCCTGGGTCTTGTGTAATCCAACCCAACAGCACCTGAGCATGAATCGGGGAGGAGCCTAAACTCTCAGAACACTGAGAATAGTGAGGCACAAGTTTCTGTGTTGTTATGAGAACTGGACATGCCTCTCACTGCAAGACTGGTTCAGTAAGAGCATAGCCTATTGAATGGCTGCAGGTACCACCTGAGAGAGCCCTGTGGCTCAGAACACCTAACAGACCAGGTATCTAGGTGCAGACGTCTTGAGAAAAAAAAAGCTAGCTGGTCGGACCTGCTCGAGGGGCAGACACTGAAGGGAGGTTCATTTGGAAGAATAGAAGCTAGATGGTCCCCACATCTGTCTGCTGGGCAGAAAAACATGGATCATAGGTGTCATACCAGCTGCACACCCATGGCATCATCACCCTTCCCAGGGAATCATCTGCCCTTGACCTCCTGCATCAACAGACCACTCACAGACACACTCTACAACTTCCTCTGACTCTGCCAAGCACAGAGGACCAGCAAATCCCCAGAGAATTGCAGATCTCCTGGTGCAAATATCTTTGGCTCAGGCTTCCCCTAAGGGAGAAGGGTGTGCAGCCTTCCAGGGCCCACTCTGGGGCTGAGGAGACATGAGCACAGTTCCAGTGAGTGGAGGGGTCTCACTTAAGGTGAAGGGATAATATCTCTTCCCCAGTCCCCCATCTCCCCCTCCCCAAAGCACTGCTGTAAACACACTGAAATACGAAAGAGGCATGCAGCTGAGTAAGAGTCTGTTGGTCCTTATTCTTAAATACCATTTACTGGATTGCACCATGAATTAGACCACCAAACAGAAATAAATTATTTCAACACACATTACCTATGAAACCCAGGTCAGGAAAGTAGCCACAACTAAGAAACCAGTACAAAGCCTTGACCCTCCAAAAGCACCCAGAAATAAAGCAGATCAACTGTGCTCAACATACACCACAGGCAGATCTTCAAAGGAAAAATCAGAATATAAAACTAAAAAGCCCCATCCAAAAGACAGCAATCTCAAGAAGAGAAAGAAACACTAGCCCTCTCAGATGATAAATAATCGGCACCAGAACTCTGGCAATTCAGAAAATCAGTGTTTTCTCACCTCCAAGTGATTTCACTAGGTTTCCAGCAGTGGAACATAACCAGATTGAAATGTCTGAAATCACAGACATAGAATTTAGAATCTAGATATCAGAGAAACTCAATGAGATTCAAGAGAAAGTAGAAACCCAATCCAAGGATGCTAATAAAATGATACAAAACTTGAAAGACAACATACTCATTTTAAGAAAGAACCAAACTGAACTTCCAGAGTTGAAAATTGTACTATAAAAATGTCAAAATACAATTGGAAGGCTTACTAACAGACTAGACCAAACTAGGGAAAAAAATTTACAGCTCAATGACCTGTCCTTCATATTAACTTATCAGACAAAAATAAGGAAAAAATAATTTTAAAAAATGAACAAAACCTCTAAGAAAGGTGCTGTGAATGCTTCAAAGTTATTGTTAAAGTAAATTATTATGAAGTGCAGGACTGAAGAATTTTGGAGCAGACAAAACCAATTAGACCTCAAAAGTCACCTTAACCTTGCTATTATAGATTTGCAAACAGAAGCAAACTTAACTCTTTTTTCTAAGTGCCTATATTAAAGAAAAATGAAACTTAAGGCTGGCTTTCTAGCAGGATAAACCAAATAAAGAAACTGTACGTATGCAGAAAATAATGGCTTCACTTTCAAGTTTACACTATAAAAGCCTTTCTGTTGCATTTTCTTGGCAAAGCCCCAGCCATTTTGGGTTTGGAGTTGCCCAATTCATGAAGTACTGTTTGCCCAAGTTAATTCTTTACAATTTTATATTTTACTGTGGCTTAGTTTACCTTTTAACATGACCCAGTATACACTGCAAAGCTTAAGGAGAGCTGGTACTCACTGGAATCAACCATCTTCTTGCTGTGGTCTTTCCCTATATCAAGTTTCACAGTATAATCTTGTATGCAACTTTCAACATTCAAACAAGAAAACAAGAGAAATTTTCTCACAGCTGTTCCAGATAAAATAGACAAGCTGGATGAATTTGAGAGGCACAAAAAAAGAAAACCAAGTTACCTGAGAATTTGTGACAGATTAACTTCATTCCTCCTACTCGCAGTAATGACTCTCCAACTTAATGTCACACTTGGGCAACTACCCAGAAGCATCACAATATTGAATGGAGTAGTGTTAAGGAAACTTGAGCTGAGACTGTTGCCTTTGCTGATTGATTTAAAGTGGAGGCACACAAGTGAAGCTGAGGGAATGAGTGCTCTCCAGTGTTACATTTACATCCCAGAACACTGTAAACCTTTCTCAGCCAGGGATGTTCAAAACCCAAAGTGGGCATGTAGAAACTGCAGAAATGTTGGTTTTATAAATCAGTATAAGAAGGTAGAAGGTGACTATGTATCCAGAATATAGTAGGCACCTAAAAAGTGTGTGTTGATTTAGTTTACAAATAAGTTTATACTTTTTTTTTTGTTTTTTGAGACAGAGTCTTGCTCCATTGCCCAGGCGGGAGTGCAATGGCACAATCTCGGCTTATTGCAAACTCCGTCTCCTGGGTTCAAGTGATTCTCCAGCCTCAGCCTCCTAGTAGCTGGGATTACAGGTGTCTGCCACCACGCCTCTCTAATTTTTGTATTTTTACTAGAGATGGAGTTTTGCCATGTTGGCCAGGATGGTCTCAAACTCCTGATCTCAGGTGATTTACACGCCTTGGCCACTCAAAGTGCTGGGATTAGGGGTGTGAACCACTATTCCCAGCCATAAGTTTATAATTTAATGATACTTTATTAGAATTTTTCATTTTCATAAAAATCATTTTTTATTCATTTGTAAATTTTTAATTTTTTCCATTTGTACTAAATAAAACATTTTAATCAGAGAAAAAATGTAAAAAATAAGGAAAGGAAAGGAAAATGACTCATAAATCTATCATACTGAGATAACCATTGTTAACATTTTATTACGTTTCCTTCTTGGGTTGCTTTCTTTTTCAATAACAAAATATTTTTATTTTTAGCAATTGTGAATGTATACTATATTTGAAGGTCCTATAGAAGATCCATTAGAGAAGGCAATTTCTTTCACATTGTTTCCCTTCCTTGAAATTTTTTATTTATTCTTGTTTCGGTTTTCAGAAAAGTTTGTAATAATTTTGTCAAGTTTGAACACAATGACATCAGGATGTAGTTGAGAATTGTACTTGATTTACAAATTAATGTAAGTTATCATTGCATTTTTATAGTGCAGAACCATTCCTTGAGTGAATGTGTTATAAAAACAAAGATGTAGCTGTGAGCTGGTCTGTATTTCTAAAGGGTTTCCTAGAAGAAAAATATATGGTTGGCATGTATTTGTCATTCAAACACTAATTATATATATATATGGGTGTGTGTGTGTGTGTGTGTGTGTGTGTGTGTGTGCGCGCTTAGCTGAGTCAAGTATGACCACCCATATGTGAATATGTATGTATTTAATCAATAGTTTTACTTCTAAGCAAACATGTTCGTATCATGACTAAGAATATTGACTAGTTGGGCACATTCTAAGAGATATATCATCAGAATAATAAGTCTTTTTTGGTTTTCTCCTACCTATAAAGCATCTGCCACTTACAACTCGGCTGTTTTTGCCACCATGTTGATTGAGGAGCACCAAGTCACTCATTAACGATACATACTAGGCTGGACATGGTAGCTCATGCCTGTAATCCCAACACTTTGGGAGGCTGAGGCACGAGGATTGCTTGAAGCCAGGAGTTCAAGACCAGCCTGGGCAGTAAAGCAATACCTTACCTTAATTTTTTTTTTTTTTAAGATTAGTTGGGCAATGTGGCATGCACCTTGTCCCAGCTACTTGGCTCACAGGTGGGAAAATTGCTTGAGCCCAAGAGTTCAAGGCTGAATTGAGCAATGACCCTTCCACTGCAATGTAGCTTGGGCAAGAGAACAAAACCCTGTCTTAAAAAAAAAATACATGCTAGATTTTAGTTTACCAAGAACTCCTATCTCCGTGAAAGTGATGAGAGACTTGACATCTTGTTTTTCAGTCTATGATATTTAATAATATATCCACTGGAAATGTAATATAAATAATTTGAAGGAACATTAGTCAATCAGTGATAAAAGAAAGAAGCAGCAGTCTCAGAAATTGTCAATAAGAAAAACTATGAGCACACATAGCTTTGGGCATGAGGAAGTGAATAATCTCATACCCGGACCTGTATCTCAATAGCATGTTCACTCTACATGTGTTCCCTGCTTCGGTCAGAGGCTGGCTGCTAAGGAATCCAGGCCAGAGTAAGTATTTTATCAATTCCTTCCCTTCAAAACATGATTATTTATCTCGTTATGTGATCTTTAAAGTAAAAACAATCTATCTGTTTACATAGCCAAATAAGCAGACATTTATTGTTCTTATCCTAAAGGTGTGTGTGTGTGTGTGTGTGTGTGTGTGTGTGTGTTTCAGACTGTAATGGCTTTT
Organism: Plecturocebus donacophilus; assembly: GCA_004027715.1. NCBI lineage: Eukaryota > Metazoa > Chordata > Mammalia > Primates > Pitheciidae > Plecturocebus > Plecturocebus donacophilus. The sequence continues at coordinate 4,816 of PVKP010002315.1, forward strand.
AAGTGATACCCCCCAACCCTTATATAGTACCCTCTTCCTGTCATTTGTCTTATATGTAATTGTAGACAAATCTTGCATCACAACAGCCCCAGAGTCTACTCAAGAGTATGTTATTCCTAAACTGGTGCTCTGATGAGAACAAAATATTTGGATCTATAGCCCTAAGTTTGATGATTAACAGTTTCTTTGTTTAGGCCAGTTAGATGTTAACTGGCAGATGACACTTGAAAAACAACTGACTATTTTATCAACCAAACAGTAAAATTACTTTTCTAATTACTTAAAAACAAAAAATATTAGGTAATGTTTGTTACAGGTTAAATTTCAAGTTTTAAGGAAAGCCTAGAATCCCCTGCTGCCTTTTCAATATAAGGAGCATCTGTAGTGGTCATCTCATTCTGTGAGGTAAGATGATCAGAAAACAAAGAAAATTTAGGGTAAAAAGGCACCTAGTTTCTCCTTGCTGAGGCATTTCTCCTACATCTCTTTGTCCTAGGGACCAATTAGGCCGTTAATAAAAGAAAAAGCAACAACAACCCAGACGCAAGCATGGAGTGCAGCTTTTTTCCCTCCCTGGTTTCATAAGGATTCTCCCAAAGTATCTGTACTAATTTCCTCGATTTCCCATTGGGAAGATAGAGAACATTGCTGTTTGGTAAATTTAATGAGTATAACTGGGCATACTTGACTCAGCTAAGCCCTTCTTGAGAGTGAGTCAAACTCAGAAAGGGAATATTTTTGCCTGTTTCTCCAGGGACCAGCTCTTATGTGGGCTTTGGATGATCATGTCTTCTTTGGTCTATCTGCCTACTCCTGATATTCAAGTTAAGTGGCCCATTTGGCTTCCATAACAACATGATTCTTTCTTAGCCTTTCTAAAGAATGATGCTGATACTTAATCTCTTAGCTTTCCTACTCTTTGTATCTCAGCGTGTTCAGAACCCAGACAGGAAAGAGGAAAAACGAACCTAAGTTATTTTTGAACTCCAATGGTGGATGTCCAATGCAAGTCATTAAAAAAGCTAATGTCAAAGATTACTACAAGGGCATAAAGGCCTGTGTCCCAGAGCAAAAGAGTGCCACATGCTAAGCATAGGGAATAGGTCTTGCCAAGAGCTAAGTCCACAGATACCATGTCTTCCCCCTGTGCTTATTTAGTCTCATCTCCCCACAACTCAGCAGTCAGGAATTTTCTTTGTCACTTTCCACACAACATGAGACCAGCAAAAAAAAAAAAAAGATTTTAAACAATTTATTTTTTAACCAATTTACCTATTAGCTAATTACCAGATCAACCCTGGAGAGTATCAGGAAACTATTTAAAACCATTGCCAAATATGAATGCCTTGCTCTAATTATAGATAAGCAGATTATATACATCATTTTGTTTAGAATTGGCTCTACTTCCTTTCTATGCCATTGATAATCAAATAGCATTAATCAAAGCTTAAATATCCAACAGAAATCCTCAAACATGTTCTGTTTTTTAATGAGTCACATATTTACGTCAAATGTCCATTATGATCAACCATTTTTCAATTGTGTATTTTGTTTCTAATGATTTTAATTTACCTTGTATACATGAATTTTCCAGGATTAGCTCTTTTGCTGAAGACATGTCTTTCTCTATGAACAAGTTTCTAGTTATTAAAAATAATATATCAGTTTAATAGCTGGCCAGTAAGATATAAAATTTCTGCAAACAAGATCTGAGTAACAGACTCTATCAAATCCAAGAAATTATGATAAAAACAACAACTCCTCTTATGATAATTAATATAAATATTTGTATTATACTGTCTATGGGTCAGGCTCGCTGTAACTGAAGTATATGAATTAGTGAAAGATTTATGCAGAATCCAAATAATGCTTACATTTTAATAAGTGAGTCCCAAAATAGATTATTACCTCTCATCTAAAACCAAAAGAGTTCTAGATAAATCTTAGAATTTAATGAATAAAAGTAATAATAATAACCTAAAACAATATAAAAAGAGACAAAGAATATGCCTATATAGCTTATAGCAGATAAGGTTTAAATATAAAATATTCAATCTCATAATACAATTATTTATTTATTTGTTTATTTATTTATTTATTTTTGAGGCAGAGTCTTGCTCTATCACCCAGGCTGGAGTGCAGTGGCGCTATCTCTGCTCACTGCAACCTCCGCCTCCTGGGTTCAAGTGATTCTCCTGCCTCAGCCTCCTGAGTAGCTGGGATTACAGGTGCCAACTACCATGTCTGGCTAATTTTTTTTTTTAGTAGGGATGGGGTTTCACCATGTTACCCAGGATGGCCTCAATCTCCTGACTTCATGATCCATCTGCCTTGGCCTCCCAGAGTGCTTTGATTACAGGTATGAGCCACTGCACCCACTCATAGAATTAATTTTTTAAAATAAGACGTTTTAAATGTATGACATCGACTTGGTCCAACCTAAGAGAAAACAATTCACCACTCCATCAATATTAAAGATGCACATAGATTTTTTTGAGCTACACTGCCTTGCCTTATGTTATCTGGTACAGATAGCATATAAACATAACAATATTTGAATCAGATTATTCGTTGTAACCATGTCTATAATATCAAAAAGTTTCACACAGGTTAGAAGTTGGCCTCTGAGATATTGATATGGTGTGACTAAGTTTTATAAAAATGATTTATCCAAGACTAAATTAAATGCATTATATTATTGAGAATGAGTAAGTGAATAATTTGCTTTAATATCTTGAACTTTTACCTGGGTGCAGAAGCATGATATTTCTTGAAATCCTGTAATGATTAAGATACTCAGAACTTCTTGACTCTTCCTTTAACTGGTTATTACCTCACAGACTGCTCTTTTGCATGAAGAGTCAACAGTAGCTATCCCCACCAACTAAAGGAAGTTATTTCTGTTTAAATACGTGTTACAGAAAGGCAAGCACACTTACTCATTCATATGTCAGGTATATTTTACCATTTTCCAAAATGTGTTCCATGGAACTTTAGTCCTACAGAATGCTCTGAGCAAAGAGGGTTACAAGATAAAATAAAATGTGAGATCTATTGCATAAACTTCTGTTTGAAGTTTAAATGGACACATTTGACGTTAAAGGCACTGAGGAGTTCTGTGGCAAAGAAACTAGCACAACTGTATTTAATTTTATCTTTCTTTTTTTTTTTTAGACAAAGTCTTGTTCTTGTTTCCCAGACTGGAGTGCAGTGGCGCAATCTTGGTTCACTGCAACCTCATCCTCCTGGGTTCAAGCCATTCTCCTGCCTCAGCTTCCCAAAAAGCTGGGATTACAGGTGCCCACCACCAGGCCTTGCTAATTTTTGCATTTTTAGTAGAGAAAGGGTTTCACCATTCCGCCCACCTCGGCCTCCCAAAGTGCTGGGATTACAGGCATGAGCCCCCGAGCTCAGCCTAATTTCATCTTTTCTAAAGTTATCTGGCAATAAAATCTTTTTTTTTCTTGATAACAATGAATTTAACAATTTGTGTAACAGATTCATTGGAAAACCTGTTTAATCTGCTGGATTCATTTTCAGGGTCCAAGGGGATAATAAATAAGATAAAGAATGAGTGAGAGGCCTTGATGTTTAGAACATCCAGAGCAGGAAAGGTAAAGCACTTGGGGCAAGATCCAGGAGTCAGGGTCATTGGGATGGGAGTACGATGGAGAAAGGAGGACCCAGAGCATGAAAAGGACATCGGCAAACCATGAGATATTCAGAGAAGAAAGAAAGGATGCAAAGAAAGAAAAAAAAAGCAAAAAATAATTTCTAATGCCACATTTTATCTACTTAGCTAGATTAAAAGTGTAAAATTACTAGAGGCAACAATCACACAGGAATAATAGGCAAAATCCTTCAGGGTAGTCAAAGGGTCTCCAGATTGCTCTGTAAGAGGATCTTCTAACTCACCCACAGCACTGTGAGGTTCTAAACAAGTGCCGACCTTGTACTTGACATTGCACTCATATGGCCATGGCCCCAGTAGTAGCTGGAGTACTGTATTCCTTGTATCTACTAATTAAGAGTCATGGAATTTACGACTGTGAAGAGCTGCAAGGGACACTAAAGTACATCATGTTTAATGCCTGATTTCTATAGAAGTGAGGCAACCGAAAAGGGGAAATAAGGAAATGTTTGGCTAAAGGCATTCCATGTGTTTAATGTTGGATCCATGACTGGTTAAGAATTTAAAGTTTGAAATCAGAAGAGCATAGATTCAAATGTAAGGTTTGCCTATTATTAAACATGTAACCCTAGGCAAGTTATTACTCACTCAGCCTCAGGACTTTTTTTCCTCAACATGTTTCAAAAGTCCTGAATGAGATCAAATGGGTTAAATGGATAGTCATCGTTGCCAGATAGTGAATAATGAATGACAGCTTGTAGCAGCGGCGATTATTATAACTGGCATCACAGAAGAAAAGAATCATACAAATGGCAAGTTCAGCTCGAAGAGCCAAGAGGTTCTTCATTTTGTCTCCTTGTTTCATTTATTTGAGTCATTATCTGTATTAGTCAGAGTTTTCTAGAAAACAGAAGCAACACAGTTCTGGTGGTTTCTTTCTCCTGACAGGATCCTGACTTAAAGTTTTACTCATCTGACAGAAATAACCTGGCATTAGGACTCAGAATATCCAATATTAATTCTTAAGTGGGAAAAGGCAGGAACCTGCATGTCTTATGGGGAGGACATGTGCAAGGAAGTATGGAGGCACTGAAGGAGAGGAAAATAAGACAATTTGGTGAATATGCTGGTATCTCCGTTAAGGTGGAGCCCAATCAGTAATACTGTCATGAACTCTTCCTTCCTGGTGCTAGAACTTCATGTTTGGCAGCCCCCACCTTAACAAATGAGTAAATAGTGTCCTTTTCCCTTTGACCATGAAGGAAATTGGGCCACTCCAATGAATTAGGCCCAGCTCATCTCCAACACATTTCCATTTTTTCTTGTGCTGTACCTGTATGAATATAAATACAAAAATTTTTATAAATGTATATTTTTATAAATTTTATATAATTATATATAAGTACACACACACACAGAGAGAGGAGAGAAATTTGTTATAAGAGAGTGGCTCACATGATTGTGGAGGCTAACACGCCTCAAGATTGAGAGTGAATCTGCAATTTGGAGACAGAAGAGTCAGTGGTAAAGTTCTATTCTGAGTCCAAATGACTGAGAACCAGGAGAATAGATGGTATAGTCTCTGTCTCAAAGACAGGCAGGTTCAAGACCCAGAGAGAGCCAATGTTTCAGTTCAAGTCCAAAGATAGGAAAAAACCAACAGCTCAATTTATAAGCATCCAGGAGAATTCTCTTACTCAGAAGAAAATCAGTCCTTTTCCTTATTTTTCTATTCATGTCTCCAACTGATTGAACAAGGCCCATCCACATTAGGGAGAGCAATTTGATGTTAATGCTATCCAAAAACACCCTCACAGAAACATCCAGAACAATATTTGGCTAAATATTTGGGTACACTGTGGCCTGGTCAAGTTGACACATAAAATTAACTATCACACTATCTCTAAACATATAGTGAGAAATCATAACGGGTTTCCTATGATTCACATAGAATCATGAAAGCTGCTTCATTCATGCCATTTTGTTCATTCACTTACCTATCTATCTATCTATCCATTCACATATCAGTTAACAAGATTCACTAATTATCCGTCACTTTTAGGTGCTTTTTTGACCCCTGGATTTAGCGTTTCAAAAACAAAGAAGAAGCAGTGAAATGGGTTTTTCAAGGGTCTGTCAGTGACTTGAGGAACCAAAAGGAAAAATTACTTGGGAGCATTTCTTATGTTTGCCATAGGTATAGAAAATAATCACTAGGTTTGATGAAAGCCTAAAAAGTTATTTCATCTCTAATTCTCTCTGTAAGGCAGTTATAATAGAAAGCCAGTGAAATTCAATATAACATTATGCATAGCAACAAACCTACTGTGCAGAATGCCTTTGAAATGAACCTGGACTTCCGTTATCACAGGCATTTTCAGGGTGTTAATCCAACATATGCTCTGCTGGGTATTTTCCCCTAAACATTTATACCATGGCTCATAGTTAATAAACACAATTTTGGTGTTGCAGAACTTTCTGTAAATTACACAAATCCTAATCTTTTGTACATATGGATGGGTACTTCTTGAGTTCACCTTGAATCTCACCCAGACCCTATGAATAACAGTATTTTGTTTTGGAAAATAAATGAGAGTATACAAATCTAATGTTAACAAACAAACAAAAAAACTATGGCTAAATTAGAATCAGATCATTTTTACATCCTGATGTGTGTCTGCACGAAGTCCTGGTTAGCTGAACTGTGGGGAAAAAAAACGATACTCTGGAATTGATCGCTGTGATTCAATTATAACTAGAGATGGCCCTTGTCATTGTTATCTGGAACCCTGGAACCACCTCTCTGCTGTGACAGCTGGCATTTTGTGAGGCTTTTCCAAGAAGGGGAGGAAGAGGGATGCTCAAGGCTGGCAGAAGAAGGGACTGACTCCTCCCTGTTTGTTTTTTTGCTTTCTGGCCCTGTCGGTTGTACCTAGCATTGCTACTTTATTCCAACAGCAGCAATTCCTTCCCTAACAGCAGATTGTTTGCAGTTTTTTCTAGCACTTGCAGCACCAGCTATTTGTGCTCACTGAGAGAAACCAACACTAAGAGGCCAGTATCTCCTCCTCAGAGATCTGCACCCCAGCCCAATGAGGCCCCTCCTCCAAAGGCCCCGCTTCAAAACAGACACCAGCAGTAGCCAAGCAATGACTTCACTTTGGAGTTCTGCACCCCATCCCCATGAGGCCCCTCCTCCAAGATCAGAGACACCAGCCCCAGCTGAGCAGCAGCCCCTCCTCAATGGTCTGAGCTTAGCTTCCTCGAAGAGTTTACATTTTAATAATTCTCATACCTTCTCTTTGTTACCTTACCCTTAATGGTAGAGGCTGTTTCCTGCACCTGCTTCCTCCTTGATTCCTTAATGTCCTCTTATTGCCTTTTCAGGTTCTTAGTTAACATTTTACCTGGTTAAAAATCTTTTTTATTAAGGCCTCTCAGTTAGAATTAATTACTCGTGTGATTTTTTTCCCCTGACTGGATTCTGACTTAAAGTTTTACTCATCTGGCAGAAATAACCTGGCATTAGGACTCAGAATATCCAATATCAGTTCTTAAGCGGGAAAAGGCAGGAACCTGTATGTCTTATGGGGAGGACACCCACATGGAAGTATGAAGTCACTGAAGGAGAGGAAAATAAGACAATTTGGTGAATGTGTTGATATTTCCATTAAGATGGAGCCCAATCAGTAATACTGCCATGAACTCTTCCTTCCTAGTGCTAGAACTTCATGTTTGGCAGCCCCCACCTTGACAAGTGAGTAAATAGTGTCCTTTTCCCTTTGACCATGAAGGAAATTGGGCCACCCCAATGAATTAGGCTCAGCTCATCTTCATTACATTTCCATTTTTTCTTTCACTATTTACCTTTCCATTCACACATGGATGTCCAATCTTCTCATGCTTTTCTCATCCTGCCTCCTTTCTTTACCTGCTTTCAACTGGCTGTTGGATTGGAGACTACAAAAGCAGTTCATTCATGAGCCAAAAGGACCTGCTACTAATATAAATATCATGCTAATCCTTTCACTGTTACGTGTAATCTAAAGTGGGAAGAGCCTTTATTGGAAGAAATACATTTTAACAATTGAATCTTATATATGAATAATAGGTATATGATCAAGTGGAGCAAATATTTTAGATAGGAGTTTGGGGAAAAAGTCTTCTTGCCATTTAAAGTCATATAAAGTTCTGAATGTGGCACGTATTTAATATATACTATGTAAAAACATAGGAAAATTTATCTCCTTATTTACCACAATAAATGGTCTAAGCTCCGAGTCATGAGAATTGCTAGGAGAGCAGATTTCTGGACTCAGCCCCTTAGAGATTAATGCAGTGGTACTTGTAATCTGCAGATTTAATTAATATTTCAAATGATTCAATTTAGGTAGCCCATGAATTACAGGAGCATAATTATGAAGCGAAGACAGATGAAGGGGACAGACTTTGCTATTAAGAATAGGTTGAGATAAAAATATTCTTCAGATGTGTATTTCTGATCTGAGAGTTTTGCCAAAGTATTCAATGATAATTGTGCTTCTATCAATTTCTCTTCAAATTTCTAATAGCTTTTGAGATATATAAATATAAATATGTATATACATATACATGTGTGTATATCTGTTGGTGCTTAAAGGATTATGTCTATTGATTGTCAGAACAGTCTCAAATATTTTAATGATTCCTTTCCTATCAATGAGTAAGATATCTATGAATCTGTTAAGTCTACCAAACCAATGAATCACTGAGATATTTGTATATGTGTTTATTAACATTATTTTAAACATTTTACCATTAATGAACATTAAATAGCTATCACCCAGATTCCACAATTAATAGTTTACTCTCTTTGTTTCATCAGTTATCTTCCTGCCTCAGCCAAGTAGCTGGAACTACAGACATGCACCTCTACGCCTGGCTAATCTTTTTATTTTTGTTTTTGTAAAGATGGGGTCTGGCTGTGTTTCACAGACTTACCTCAAACTCCTGGCCTCAAGCAATCCTCCTGCCTCAACTTCCCAAAGTTCTGGGATTACAGGCATGAGCCACATGCCTGTAATAAAGTTACAGACGTATAATTCTGAAGGGAGCACACGTTTAACATATATTTATCCTGGATAATGATCAAGGGCTAGAGTATAAAATTGTTGTATTGTCTTCTCATTGTGAGTGGGGAGTATTACCTCACTCTTCATACTGCATGCATTCATATATAGTCTACCCTGAATTTTCCCAAACATTCAAAGAAATCACTGAATAGGGACTTCTTAACAACCATCTTGCAAATCTGGCATTAAACAATCTGATTTCTTGCCTTGAATTTCATCCATCACACAAATATTGAATAAATCTAGTTGGAGGAGAAAAAAAAGGCTCATGGCTTCTTATCTGGCTATAGAATATAACTAATTGTGCATGTGCCAGAAAAGTTGAAAATCTCTGTCCCAAAGATTGTCAGTTAAGGTCAAAAAGCTAGTGACTTCAGGTCATTCACATTTTATTTTCTCTCCTTGATATACAGTTTATTGTATTGTCAAGAGAGACGATAGAGCTTAAAGAATCCAGGAGCCCCTGTAATATGAGAAAATTATCTTACAGTCTAGGGGTTGGCACTAGACCACACACTAGACTGTACTAGGTGGTGCACAGCTATAGAACAGGGTATATCAGAAGGGCCCAGGGCCAAGCTGAGCAATGAGTGGAATGGCTGGGCTGGTAAACAATGAGTAGAATGGCTGGGCCGTGGTAAACAGTGAGTAGAATGGCTGGGCTATGGTAAACAATGAGTGGAATGGCTGGGCTATGGTAAACAATGAGTGGAATGGCTGGGCTACGGTAAACAATGAGTGGAATGGCTGGGCTATGGTAAACAATGAGTAGAATGGCTGGGCTACGGTAAACAATGAGTGGAATGGCTGGGCTACGGTAAACAATGAGTGGAATGGCTGGGCTACGGTAAACAATGAGTGGAATGGCTGGGCTATGGTAAACAATGAGTGGAATGGCTGGGCTACGGTAAACAATGAGTAGAATGGCTGGGCTATGGTAAACAATGAGTGGAATGGCTGGGCTGGCAAAAGAACAAAATGAAAGACAATTTATGTGCAGAAAAATGTGTGTGGCTGCAAGTTATATAATGAAGTTGATATCTTAATCCAGAGTACTTAACCCTACTTGAAAGTACAGGAAAGTCTAGTGTTCAAACAGGCTGGTCAAAATAGGTGACAAGTTCTAGCTTGGCAGGACCATACAATGTTTCACAGCCTACCAGTAAAATGTTCAGGGTGACAATTTCAAAATTTAGGCCTACCAAAAAGAAATAGGTAGAAATTAAGGAGCAATAACAACAGCAACAAAAAAAAAAGTCTAAAACCAGAATACTACAGCGTAATACTAGTGCTAGGACTATAAACAGCTGTCATACAAATATGGTCTTAATTGATTATCACAAGAAACTTACAAGATTGGTATTCTCACAGTACCCCTTTTACAAATTAGGAAAGGGTGATTTACTTAAGTAATTAGTCCAAAATCAAACTTTATTAAGTGGCACAGCACAAATTTGCCTAGATCTACTTGATACTAAAGAATACATGTTTAACCACTGTGGTGTAGTACTCATTCTGAAAAGCACGACTGGGGTGTGACTATGTAGTTACCAGGACTATTTTCAGCTACTCTCTGCTATTCATGAGGGTTGTCTTTTCAGGTGTGGGCAGTGGAATATGATATAGCAGCAAATAGAGTTGCTTCTGACTGTCCAATTGCTGTCTGTGGCAAGTGTTTCTAGAAAAGCCCACCGAATCCTAATACTAGGGAAGGCCCAGCAATGTCTGGAGAAACATGGTCAGAATTAACAAGGTTGTATTTAGATACTAAGCAGTCTTTTAATTCAGAAAATTGAAAATCGAGAGCTTCCAAATAATGAAAGATAACTAGCAAGAAATAAGAAATAAGAGCATGCACTTATTCTATTGATCTAGTTTCTCATGTTGGATAGAAAGTTGTTTCCAGACATTTACATAATGGCACATCATGAGAAAATAATAGCAAACCTTTGTAAAAGTGGTTTTGAAGTGAACAAAATGGTACAGCCTGGTATTACAAGATAACTAGGCCTAAGTTTCTGACATCGATTTTTCTGAAGGAGAGAGCCACTTGAAGACACTTTCAGAGTGCTTTGTGTGGAAGTGTTAGAAGAGAAATTCACAGTCATTCCCCCCAGAAAAAAAATGTCTTAGGCTTTTAGCCAGAAATATAATTGTCAGCAGATTTGATGTAACTTGGCCAGGCTGACATGCGCAGTAGCTTATGATATCCCTACAGAGTCCATAATCCTACAAAGGGATCCACAGAGTCCCTTAATCCATGACCCCAGACCCGCCACCAAGAAACATGCATTGCTCCACATTGCTCCACCTCTGGAGCCACATTTTAACATGTTCTTCAGATAACTGGAGGGAGAAAATCAAAACAAAACTCTTTGGCTCAATAATCTGATATTTGTGGTTTTTTGAAAATTGTGTTTTTGTTTTTAGATACAGGGTCTCGCTCTGTTGCCTAGGCTGGAGTGCAGTGGCATGATCATATTTCTGTTATATGAATGAAAATAGAGTCTAAGATTCTTCCAATAAAGCATTCCTCAAAGTAGTAGAGAGCGGATGTGTAACCTAAGACTTCTGGGAAGAAACATGAAACAGCCACTAAAACTATGAAATTTTTATGTACTCTGATGTTTTGTTTCAAGATATATATGTGGTTTTAACATTCTACTCCATCATGTATCTGAATTTGTTTATTCTAAAGTTAGTATTTAATCTGTTTTTTTTTTCATTTTTTAAAGTCAATATTTTAGAATATTTAACATTTTAGAAAATAAATTATACTTGTTCTCTGGATTGCCATATTACAGTGGTGTATCATTATAGTGCCCCAGGAGTATAAGTACCTGAGCGTGAAGCAAGAATTAAGGTTCTCTTCTTGATTGTTGAAAACAGGAGTGAAATTTGAGTTTGCTTCTAAGTTCAGCTAGGATTCAGTAATCACCACAAAATCTATGGCCATAAATGGAATTTTTAATCCTAACCAATTGATGTGCACATATGTTGACTTAATCTCTAGTCAAGGAAAGTGAACAAACATGGATTAATGCAAATCCTGTTCCACCAGTAAAAGAAACTTCATTTCATATAACCCTCTTCAAAACAGAGCAGACATCTTTCACAACTTTATACACTTAATTTGTAATAAGTTACCTTGTTCATAGCTGATAGCAGTTGATCACTGATTGCTGGTGATTGATTATTGATAATGGATTAGCAGCATTACCCTCTATGATGGTTAATACTGAGTGTCAACTTGACTAAATTGAAGGATGCAAAGTATTGATGGTAGGTGTGTCTGTGAAGGTATTGCCAAAGGAGATTAACATTTGAGTCAGTGGGCTGGGAAAGACAGATCCACTCTTAATCTGGGTGGGCACAACCTAATCAGCTACCAGTGAGGCTAGAATATAAAGCAGGCAGAAAAACGCGAAAAGACGAGACTGGCCTAGCCTCCCAGCCTACATCTTTCTCCTGTGCTTAATGCTCCCTGCCCTCTAACATTGGACTCCAAGTTCTTCAGTTTTGGGACTCAAACTGGCTCTCCTTGCTCCTCAGCTTGCAGACAGCCTGTTTTGGGACCCTGTGATCCTGTGAGTTAATACTTAATAAACTCACCTTTATATATATATACATGTATATGTGTGTGCGTGTGTATATATATAACTTATTAGTTCTGTCCCTCTAGAGAACCCTAATACACTCTCTCACTTATCATTTAAAAAATTTTTAATATTTCACCTTGCTTCCTTCTGTTCTGCTAGATTTATATCGCTTATTTAAATAATTCTTATCTTTCAAGGAAACCTCTAAGTGAGAGTTCTGAAGTTTATCTAATATTTTCAAAAATACAAAGCATTTTAGAGAAACAAACTCCAGTTCAAGGTGGGTGGTGATAACATCATCAGTGTTACAAATATGTTACTGGCAAACAATGGAGGGGAAAACCAGGTAAAAGAATCTGTAAAGGCTTCAAGCATGGGTTGGTCTTTGAGGTGCTATCCTAGAATGATAGGTAAAATGAAGATTTGTAGTAAACATTAAGAATTTGGGATGAGGAGAAGAAAAGAGCAAAGGTAAAACAGGGCGATAGAAACCAAACAACGACAAAAACCAATCAAGATATTTGGTCCAATAAAGTGAGGACAGAAGTGATCTCTCTTTTTTTTTTTTTTTTTTTTTTTTAAGATGAAGTCTCACTCTGTTGCCCAGGCTGGAGTGTAGTGGTGTGATGTTGGCTCACTGCAACCTCCACCTTCAAGGTTCAAGTGAATCTCCTGCCTCAGCCTCCTACTCAGGCAAATGCCACCATGCCTAAGTTTTGTATTTTCTTTCTTTCTTTTTTTTTTAGAGACAGGGTTTTACCACCATGTTGGCCAGGATGGTCTTGATCTTCTGACCTTGTGATCCACCCGCCTCGGCCTCCCAAAGTGCTGGGATTACAGGTGTGAGCCACCGCACCAGCCTAATTTTTGTATTTTCAGTAGAGATGGGGTTTCACCATGTTGATCATGATGATCTTGAACTCCTGACCTAGTGATGTGTCCACCTCAGCCTCCAGAAGTGCCAGGATTACAGGCGTGAGCCACTGTGTCCGGCTGGAAACCATCATTTTTTTGATCAGCTTAGTTGCCAAGCTCTGTACATATGGAATTCAGTTAATTTTTAAAACAGAAATGATTGGTAAGTGATAGTGGTCTATTTTGCAGATTCTTGTGACAAAAATACTGATATTCAGAAGGAATAAGGGATATACAGGTCATATCTCAATAAGAAGTTTTTACAAATTGTAAAACTAAAATATTAATATATGTTCATTTTATACACTGTTATGTATCTCCTATATTTCAAGCATTTCTAATCAGAGCACTGGAAGATCTTTTCTGTCCCAGGTATTTAGCCAGTTAACAGCAGTTCCCAATAACCCCATGCTTACTCCACAAAGTTTTCATTTTCTAATTAAAAAGGTAGCTATCCACAAAAGTTCATGCCACATGTCTTCCTGGCCATATGGTTGGACTGCTTTTCTTTGGCCCCTTGAGTTTGCAGTGGCTTTGTGGCTAAGTTCTGGTCCAAGCACTGAAGTGGTATTTGCTTCTTCAAATAGCCACACTATTGAACAAACCATATATTGAAGACACCAGAGCTTCCATCAAGGTCCCCAGCTGACTTAGTGAGTAGAGCTATTTCCTGATTTGAGACATGTACCATGGACACTTAAATGAGTGAGAAATAAACTTCTCTATTTTTTAAGCCAGTGAATCATTTTAAGTCTCTTCTTAGCACATATGAGCCTTTAAACTAAGCAATAAAACCATCCTACTTGAAAGCAGACGAAAACCTTTTTTTTTTTTTTACATTAGGCTAGCCAAGGAGAAGTAAAGAGGTAAATTGAGATGCTCTCCTAAATAATCATATCTACATCATTTTCAGGTTGAGTGTTAGGTAGGTATAAATTAACTATATCTAGGTTTCAATTTCTCCCACTGGTATGTGGGTTCCATTTCACCTACAAGGTAAAACATTCAGTAAAGATAAAATGACATCAAATAATCTCACAGAAAGAGATTGAGAACATTGAAAGTGACTTAAAGTGGTTAAGTTGTTTTAATCCTATTATGCACTTAATTTGACATCATGTCTTCAAATATACCTGGCTGAAAAATTTTTAGTTACCCTTTACTCTCCACTGGTAATAATGAAATAGTTGTTCAGTGATCACCAAAGGCTTACTATTGAGAAGTACTTGGATAATATGTTTTCCTGGTCTGCTGGTGAATTTCTTTTTGCAAAGTTATATCACATGCTGTTATAGATATTATTTTAAGAAATATTATTCTTAGAGTTATACTTAAGGAGAGTTTTTTTCCTTGAAATATACAATCATTACCCTCCCTCCCAGCGGGCGGAAAGTTTTCATTAACAAATCTATTCTGAGAATCGTGACAGAATAGATTTATTAAAATAAGTATGTTAATGTCCTACCTCTTTGGCTTGCATCATAATAAGTGAGATCTCCCTTTCTTTTATCTTTAAAATGTGCTGAAGTGAGGTTCTCTCTCTTTGACCTTTCTTAAATACTTTTCCACTTAAAATAATCTATTTAAATTTATTTTTTAATAAATCAGCCATGTCTTTCTAATTATTCTGATGTATTTTCCTGTCATTTTCCTCATTGAGAGCTGATCCCTAATTAGAAGTGAAAAAGTCGATCAGTCATCCTGCCTCCTCCCTGGTTTCCTGTGATCTCCTTTTGTAGGTCCCTGGCGGTGTCTCTGAACCTGGTCCTGACAGGGTGAATAAATGATAATTTGAACATTTAGACGATACCACATTTGAGTCGTACAGGATCCATGATGCCTGTGTATCAGGCAGGATCTGTATCTGATAAGAATAGGTATTTAGAGGAGAGTCTTAAAAGGTGCTGTTCACGAGAGTATGGCCAAGATTTAA
This sequence comes from Plecturocebus donacophilus, assembly GCA_004027715.1. NCBI lineage: Eukaryota > Metazoa > Chordata > Mammalia > Primates > Pitheciidae > Plecturocebus > Plecturocebus donacophilus. Next base: position 20,005 of record PVKP010002315.1, read on the forward strand.
AATGGCAGCCACAACAAGACTGCAGTTTCCCAAAGCTACACAGAACAGAATTGCCACTTCTAAGTCTAAAGGGCAAGGAGAGCAAGCAATTAATAAAATATGGGACAAAACATAGAAGCTCTACATAAAGGGCTTCTGATAGAGGTTGTGACTTTCGGTAGAAAAACATTGCCAACTCACTCTAGCCTGTCAAGGAAGGAGCTGAAAAAAAAGTACTCTGAATTCACATTCAACCCAAACTCCAATCTCCTACCAGTACTTCCCATTGGACAACCCCGACATGGAGTGAAAGAGTGAAGTAACCCATTAATGAAAGTCTCATTATCAGACCCCAGGACATACACAGAGCAGGTTGGAGAAGTGGAGTGGTGGAAATATAGACAACTCTAGAGAAACACATAGGAGATGCTCAGTCCAGAGAGCACAGAAGCACAGCACTAGAAATACACAGACGAATCTGTGTATACACAAAGAAACCTAAGACTGGGGATCAGAGAGAAATGACATCTGGAGAGCATACTTTATTTCAACTGATGGCATTCTTGTTTAAACCCTCAAGGAGGCTTTGTAAAATATCATTATCCCATTTTATACTATTTCAATAATTTAGCTAAGGTCACAATAGCTATGTCACAATTTGAACCAAAGTTATCTGCTTTAAAGTCATCTAGCCTTGCAACTTAAAAGGAGTAAACTAGGTTCAGAGAGAGAGCGGCAAGCTGACAGTTAAGACCAAAATGGCTCAAGCCTGTAATCTCAGCACTTTGGGAGGCCGAGGAGGGCGGATCACAAGTCAAGAGATCGAGACCATGGTGAAACCCTGTCTGTACTAAAAAATACAAAAATTAGCTGGGTGTGGTGGCACACACCTGTGGTCCCAGCTACTCGAGAGGCTGAGGTAGGAGAATTGCTTGAACCCAGGAAGTGGAGGTTGCAGTGAGCCGAGATAGCACCACTGCACTCCAGCCTGGTGCCTGGAACAGAACGAGACTCTGTCTCAGGGTGTAGCAGTGCTGCCTGTGGTGCCAGCTACTCAGGAGGCTAAGGCAAGAGGATCACCTGAGCCCAGGAGGTTGAGGTTGCAGTGAGCTGTGATTATGCCATTGCACTCCAGCCCAGGTGACAAAGCAAGACCGTGTCTCTCCAAAAACAACACCAAACCAAAACAAAGCAAACAAAAACAAACACCAAAACGAAAATCAGATACCTAGAAAACAGCTTAGATTCTTAGGATGCATAGAATTGGGAGAGAATGCAAAAGTAGTTAAGACATCAGAAAGTATATAACATTATCTTTTAGTAAGAAAGTAATCAGCAACACTGAAAGGAAACTTCTTATTCACAGCAAACTGTCATTCTCAGGAGTAGAGAGGCTAGTCCACTATTTAGAAGACATTTTTATGGCCATAGCATGTCTTCCTGCTCCTTTCAAGTTTCCACATGTAAATGTCCAACTATTTTTTCTATGCCTGATTAAAAGGATAACTTGAGATTTACTATGCAAGAGTGTTTCATGCTTTATAAGGGAAAAATCTCTACTTTCTACTGTCAGTATCAAAATTTGCATTAATATTGCTAATTACAGGAAAGTGCATTGGAAGCAGTACTATAAAAAATGAAGAGCATTGCTGCTTGCAATGAGAGTTTCCTAGACACTTCAACATTAGGATTGCAAAAGTAGCATTTCTTTTTTTTTTTTTTTTTTTTAATTTTATTTTTTTATTGCATTTTAGGTTTTGGGGTACATGTGAAGAACATGCAATATTGTTGCATAGGTACACACGTGGCACTGTGATTTGTTTTCTCCCATTTCTGAAGTGGTGGGTGGTAAACAGAGGACAAAAAGGAGTGTTAGGGCTACTTGAACCTATCATGATTTAGAGGCCTTTGGTTCTAAATTTAACTATTACTGATACCGTAGAGTTAGGAATTTCAAGGTAGAATCTCAACTCCAGTTCCCAACTCATAGTGTATATTAAGAATTTGTAAAATAAATTATTTGAATTGTTATGATTCCTCGTTATAGTTTCTTGACTGTGGCTAGGTTCACACAGTCAGGTATAAATACAAATAAAGAGATTTAATCCTGGTGAGATTATACCTTAGAACCCTCTATAGCATCTGTACTTTTTTTTTTTTTTTTGAGATCGAGTTTTGCTCTCACCCAGGCTGGAGTGCAGTGGCATGATCTTGGCTCATTGCAACCTCTGCCTCTCTGGTTCAAGTGATTCTCCTGCCTCAGCCTCCCAAGTAGCTGGGATTACAGGCACATGCCATTACATCCAACTAGTTTTTGTATTTTTAGTAGAGGCGAGGTTTTACCATGTTGGCCAGGCTGGTCTCGAATTCCTGACCTCAAGTGATCCACCTGCCTTGGCTTCTCAAAGTGCTAAGATTACAGACATGATGTATATATTTTTTATTTTAAAAAAGTAAGCTTTTATGACAATCATATCAAGATTTAAAGATTAAATTCAAATTCTAATACCTCCAAAGATCCATTTTTCCCTTGCAGTACTTCCATATGCATCCATAATTTTTAAAAGTATAATTTATATATAGTAATATTCCCCCTTTTTATTGAGCAATTTTGCAAGTTTTGTCAAGTACATATTGTCATGTAACCACTGCTACAATTACGATATGTATGAGATAAGGAAGTTTATAGCTATAAGCACCTACATCAGAAAAGAAGAAACACTTCAAAATAACAACCGAACAAGGCATCTTAAAGAAGAGAAAAGCAAGAGCAAACCAAACTCAAAATTAGTAGAAGAAAAGAAATAATAAATATCAGAGAATAAATACATGAAGTTAAAACAAAGGAAACAATACAAAAGATCAGTGAAACAAAAAGTTGGTTTTCAAAACTAAAACAAAATTGACACATCATTAGCTAGGCTAACTAAAAAAGAGAGAAGGTTCAAATAAATAAAATCAGAGATAAAGGAGACATTACAGCTGATACCACAGAAATTCAAAGGATTATTGGTGGCTACTATGAGCAACGATATACCAATACATTGGAAAATCTAGGAGAAATGAATAAATTCCTAGACACATACAACCTACCAAGATTGAACTATGAAGAAATTCAAAATCTGAACAGAGCAATAACAAGCAATGAGATTGAAGCTGTAAAATGTCTCCCAGTAAAGAAAAGCCAGGACACTGTTGGAGGCTACCAAACATTTAAAGAAGAACTAACAGGATTCTACTCGTAATATTCTGAAAAATAGAGGATTATGGAATACTTCCAAACTCATTCTGTGAGGACAATATTATATTACTCTGATATCAAAATCAGACAACATGACATCAAAAAACAAAAACAAAAAAACAACTACAGGCCAATATGACTGATAGTTACTGATGCAAAAATTTTTCAACAAAATACCAGCAAACTGAATGCCACAACATGTTAAAAAGATAATTCATCATGCCTTGTGGGATTTATTCTAGAGATGCCAAGTTGGTTCCATATATTCAAATTAATGTGATACATCATATCAACACAATGAAAGACAAAAATCATATGCTCATTTCAATTGATACTGGATAATCATTTGATAAAATTCAATATCCCTTCATGATAAATACTCTAAAAAACTGTGTATAGAGGATCATACCTCAACATAATAAAAGCCATATATGGCAGACCTGCAGCCAGTATCATAGTGCATGGGAAAAAACTGAAACAGTTTTCCCTAAGATCTAAAATGTAACAAGGATGCCCACTTTCACCACTATTCTTCAGCATAGTATTGGAAGTGCTAGATAAAGCAATTGAACAGTAGAAAGAAAGGATATCCAAATTAAAAAGGAAAAAGTCAAATTATCCTTCTTTGCAGATAATAATGATTTTATACTGGGAAAAATCTAAAGATTCCACAAAAGAAACTGTTAGAACTGAGAATTTCAGTGAGGTTTCAGGATGTAAAATCAACATACATAACTAAGTGACATTTATATATACCAAAAGAGGGCAATCTTAAAAAGAAATAAAGTAATCCCATTTACAATAGTCACAAATTAAATACCTTGGAATTTACCTAATCAAACTAATGAAATACTTCTACAATGAAAGCTATAAAACATTTATGGAACAAGTTGAAGAGGAGACAAAACATTGGAAAGCTATTTCATGTTTATCGATGGGAAGAATCAATATTATTAAAATGTGCATACTTCCCAATGCACTCCACAGATTAAATACAATCCCTATCAAAATATCAATGACATTCCTAACACAATTAGAAAAAACAATTGTAAAATTTATATGGAATCACAAAAGACCCAGAATAGCCAAAGCTACCCTAAATAAAAAGAACAAAATGAAAGAATAACATTATCTGAATTTAAATTATACAACAGAGCTACAGTTAACCAAAACAGCATGGTATTGTCATAAAAGTAGATATGAAGACCATCGGAACAAAATAGAGAAACCAGAAACAAATGCATACATTACAGTGAACTCATTTTTGACAAAGGTGCCAAGAACACTTACGGAGGAAAGGGCAGTCTCTTCAATAAATGGTGCTGGAAAAACTTGATATTTATTTGTGGAAGAATGAAACTAGACCCCTATCTCTCATTGTACGTAAAAACTCAAATCAAAATGGGTTAAAGACTTAAATCAAATGACTCAAACTGCTAACTACTAAAGTAAAACAATGGAAAAACTCTCCAGAACATTGGTCTTGGCAAAGATTTATTGAGTCGTATTCTACAAGCACAGGCAACCAAAACAAAAATGGACAAATGGAATCATGTCAAGTTCAAAAGCTTGCACACAGCAAAGGGAACAATCAACAAAGTGAAGACACAATCTTTAGAATAATAGAAGATATCTGCAAACTACTCATATGACAATGGAATAGTAACAGGAATATTTAAAGTGCCCAAACAACTCTATTGAAAAAAGTCTAATGATTTGAGTAGAAAGTGAGCAAAAGTTCTGAATAGCCATTTGTCAAAAGAAAACACACAAAAAGCAAAGAGAGTTATGAAAAGGTGTTCATCATCATTGATTATCAGTAAATGCAAATCAAAATTATAATGAGATACAATCTCATCACAGTTAAAATGGCTTTTATCCAAAAGACAGGCAACAACAAATGGTGGCAAGAATGTGGAGAAAAGGGAACCCTCATACACTATATATTCCTATATACAAGAATGTAAGTTAGTACAACCACTATGGAGAACAGTTTGGAGGTTTTTCCAGCAATGACAAATGAAGCCACTACAGAATTCAGCAATCCCACTGCTGAGAATATACCCCCCAAAAAGGAAATCAGTATATCACAGAGATACGTGCACTCCCGTGTTAGTTGCAGCCCTGTTAACAATAGCCAAGATTTGGAAGCACCTACGTGTTCATCAACAGATGAATGCATTTTTTAAAATGTGGTATGTATACACAATAGAGTACTACTCAGCCATAAAAAATAATGAGATCCTGTCATTTGCAACAATGTTGATGAAATTGGAGGTCACTGCACTAAATGAAATAAGCCAGGCACAGAACAAGAAATATCGCATGTTCTCACTTATTTGTGGGAGCTAAAAATTATTAATAAAACAATTTAACTCATAGAGAGAGAGAGTAGAATAATGTTTATCAGAGGCTGGAAAGGGTAGTGAGAGGGTTGTGGGGATGGGAGTGAGGATGGTTAATGTGTTGAAAAAAAAAAGAGAAAGAATGAAAAAGACCAAGTATTTGCTAGCACAGCAGAGTGACTATAGTAAAAAATAATGAAATTGTACATTTTAAAATACCTAAAGAAATAACATTATATTGTTTGTAACACAAAAGATAAATGCTTGAGGGGATGGACACCCCCTTTGCCCTAATGTGATTATTACACATTGCATGCCTGTATCAAAATATCTCATGTAACCCATAAAGCTATACACCAATATGTACCCACAAATATTAAAAATATACATTTGTAATTTAATAAAAAATATACACAAGTTTCATCACCTACAAAAATTTCTTAGTGTCTCTCTCAAGTCAAAAATCACTCTCTATTCTAGCCCTTGGAATTCACTGATATGTTTTCTATGCTTACAGTTTTATGTAGATTTCAGAATGCCATATAAATGAAATCACACAATATGTAGCCATTTGGGTCCAGTTTTCTTTTTTTTTTCTTGAGACAGAGTTTCACTCTTGTTGCCCAGTCTGGAGTGCCATGGTGCGATCTCGGCTCACCACAACCTTGCCTCCCAGGTTCAAGCGATTCTCCTGCCTCAGCCTTCCAAGTAGCTGTGATTACAGGCTTGTGCCACCACACCCAGCTAATTTTGTATTTTTATTAGAGATGGGTTTCTCCATGTTGGTTAAGCTGGTCTTGAACTCCTAACCTCAGGTGGTCCGCCCGCCTTGGCCTCCCAAACTGCTGGGATTACAGGCGTGAGCCGCAGCGGTGAGCTTGGGTTTGGTTTTCTTAACTTGGCATTTGAGATTCATCCATATTACAAAATGCATCCATAGTTTATACTTACCTTTTTTCAGTCTACCTTAAATATTTGAGTTTTCTTTATTTTTCACTTATTTAAGTACTATGTGCCTAGTACAAATTTCTCTGGGTTTTATTCTGTTTAGTGCTCTCAGTTTTTATATCTGTGGCTGAAGTCTTAAGTTTTGAAAAACTTGCGGTCATTATCTCTTTATCTCTTCATCCTGCCTTTTTCCCCCCCTCCCTGTTCTTCTTGTGGGATTCCAATTACATGTATGATAGGTGGTTTTAGGGGGGTTTATATTGTCTCATGGCTCTTGGCTGCTCTGATTTATTCCATCTCCCATTCTTTTTTTTCTCATTGAGTTTCAGTTTTGGAGAATTTTTATTGGCAAAACTTCCAGTTCATTGATTTCTTCTTTAGCTCCATCAAGACTACTGATGGATCAAGAAAAGCATTTTTCATGTCTGATATTGTGGATGTGTTCTTCATTTGTAGCATTTCTATTTGATTTTTTTCTTAAGGTTTCTATCATAATATTAATTCCCCAACTTTCCATACATGTTAACAGCCTTTTTCACTAGAGGCCTGAAGTATTAATCATAATTATTGTAAATTCCCTCCAATAATTCCAATATGGGTGTCATATCTGAATCTAGATTGGCTGATGGAAAGCTTTTCCTAAACCCTCATTATTTCACTAATGCGATACATCTCCAAAAATTAGAACTTAAGACCCTTATTCTGACCAATTAAAGTCTATGACCATTGAGACTGCCTGGGGATCAAACTCAGCAATACAAGGTTAATTAAGAACAACCACTTCCCTTTCCCATGATGCAGGACAACGTCAGGAAAGATATACATGTTAGGTTGTTGTTTGCAGATAGTTTGAGTTGACACCAATTAAAACTGCAGCTGATGAGAAAAATGACTCAAAACAAGAATTCTTAAAGACATAACTGTTGTGTTTGGTTATCCCTCTTCTTGAAGCCATGAGAGCTGACGTATCTATCCTGATATAGGAATGGATGCCGGTGCATTTTCCAAGGCATGGAAAAAAAAGGGTTCTTTTTCTTCTCATCTGCCTGGTCTCTTTCAGTGCTTTAACAGTAAGGCTGAATACCAGGTATCTTTCTCAAATCCCTTCTACTTAGAGCAATGAATTTAGAGGAATCTCTACATCTCTGTTCCTCTTTTTTATACATGACTGATGACACTAGTGTGACCTGGACCACTCTCATGCATGTGCCAAAGGTTATGTATAATTTCAGAAGTTAGACCTCCCTTTCTCAATAAGAAAGACAGGGATTGAACTAGATGGTATAAATGTAACTGAATCCTCTTATTTCCATAAGATAAAATAAATATCATAAAAGATATTTAAAGAAAATCAACTGCAGAATAGGAGATTTTTTGCTCAATGAAAGTAAAAGGAAAAATTTAACTGTGTTAAACTATAAACATATGTTGACTCTTACACATATGAAGATATTATATCTGTATTCCCTGTCCTTAGAAAATGTGTTACTAAAACTATTCACTTGTGAGTGACAAATGGTACTTGTTATAACATTCACATTTTGAATACTGGTGCCTATGTTCTCACTGAATATATTCTTCATGTTTTGTTTTGTTCTTTTTCTTCCCTTTCTTGGTCTACTTTCTGTTCTATTTTGTGGTACATCTCTAGGTACAAGGAAAGTCTTAGTAAAATTTGCACTTTTTGTCATTTCCCCCTCCCTCTGTCAGCTCTGATAAATAGCTGGCTTAGGAAGAAGATGGCCACAAATTATTATGTTGTCATTTGGGAGTTATTTGTACTCTAAGGAGAATTCTATGTTCTCCTTAGCACCACCAGGAACTTGAAAGTAATCATTTAAAAAAATAATAAAGCAACACCTGAGGAAAGTGAATAAGCATTGACACTATTGAATAAAAGTAACAATGTTATCAACAGAACATTAACACAATTAGAGTACATTATTCTAAATCTCGATATACTTTCAGTGCTTTCTTTCCACCAGCTGAATTGAATCTCCTATAAATCATTACGTTTTTTTGCTATATCTTACCTGGGTAAATAACATCTGGACACCATTAGAAAAGAACATAAATTCACTGGTATGGGAAAATCAATGTCAACTAGCTAATATGTTGGAATATGTTATATAAATTAATACTCTATTTTTAAATAGTTGAAAAGGCAATCTCCATTAAAGTGTTGAATTATGTAAGCCAAAATTCTATTTTGCATTTTATCTCAGACAAAGCATTTCTTCATAAATTTTTATCCCTGGACCTCATAACAACCCTTTGGGATAGATGTTATTTTGAGTCCTTTCCACCTCTGTTTACTGTACTAAGGTTTAGATTAGCAGACGGACATTTCACCTGTACCTCTGCATGACTCAGACAGAGTACAGCCAAAACATCATATTTTCAGAATGCAAGACTGGAAACTAGTTTTTCTGCACTAGTCAAATATCTATAGTTTCTAGGATGATTCTAGGACCTTCAAGTTGTTCACTAGATTACAGTCTTTCTCTAATTCCTATGAGAAAATTGTAACCTATAATGCGTAGGGTTCTGCCAAGATCCCTGCCTGAGACCGAAACACTAGGCTATACACCTAGCACCATTTCGGTCTCTGTTAAATTTGGTTTTCTAGGTACAATAATCCTGACCTCCATAAGCAGCCTCTGCCTTCTCTCTTCTCTGGTTTTCAGTGGGGTAATGTTTGCAGGGACGCATCCAACCAAAACTGTGATGCTGGCTATGGGTAGGAACACCCAGAGAGGCTCAGGGAATTCCTCAGGTTGTACGATGAAGAATAAAAGATAGAAAAATGGTAGCTAAGTTTCCTCACTCCAAATGCAAGCTCCAGTGGAAACTTTGTAATATTCTAGTATTGATTTACCATAGTTAAGCATGTTAGATGTAAAGTATATATACACACATAATGTAATTGTACTCACATATATTTTATAGTGTTAAATTCGCTTTATATTATTATACTTTTTATAAGAACTCTGTGCAAGGCGATCACTATCAAAATTTCACATATGAGTAAACTAAGGCCTGAAGTTAAGTAACTAGTCCCACAACTGGCAAATGACAGAACTAGTATCCCAGGCTGTGAAAGCTTTGAATTCAAACCTGTGCTTTCTAATATACTAGATATTTTTTTAATGGAGTTTCATGACTTTCAAACATAGTACATTTTTAAACGCAATGACCAAAACTTGTTCCTGTTTTTCTTTCTGCCTGAATTGCTCCATGTCTTTTAAAGAAGGTCACTGCTTTTGAATAAATGTACTACATGATTAAAGGCTTCAAGAAGGGCTTAAATTTGAATGCAGTTAAAAACAAAGGGCTTCAGTTACTAACCTGATTGAATTAACAAACCCCTACATACAATATTAGAGGGAACTGGGGAGAAAAAGTAAAGTTAATTTATGAATAAAAGTAGAGTTTACAATTCCCCTACATCATATGTGAATTATGATATTCAAAGTCATTCAATACACAATGGTTACAGCCAAAAATCACAGGATGGAAACTCATGAAGAAATTGTTCATGATGAAAATGCTTCTGAGAACACTGAATAATTAAAGACTACATTAAACAATTTAAGGACTATGTATTGGCCTTATGAAGTATCACAAATTCTGGATCAGAGACAGCTAAATTTTATGTCTACTCTATCAATCAAATCTTCACTGCTCAGCTAATGGGTTCTGAGACATTGATATGATATGATCAGTTGCAAGGAGTTACCAAATAATGTCTTACTTATGAAAGCTAAAATACCAAAAGTCACAAGTCATTTCCTTTTTATCTCTTTATATGGAAATGAGAAGATTCAGTTATACCTATACCATCCAGCTCAATCCCTTGTTTCCCATTGAAAAAGGGAGAATCAAACGCTGAAATTGTACATAACCTTAGGCACATATATGAGAGTGGCCCAAATCACACAGTAGTCATCAATCATGTATGACAAAGAGGAACAGAGGTGTAGAGATTCCTCTAAATTCATTGCTCTAAATAGAAGAATTTGAGAAAGATACCCTTTATTCAGTCTTACTTACCAGGCAGCTGAGAAGAAAAGGAAACCTTTTTACCGTAACTCATAAAATGTACCAGGCTTCATTCTCTTTCAGGATGGACATGTCAATTCCCATGACTTGAAGAACCGGGATAACCGAGCACAGCAGTTATCTTTTTAAAAACTCTTGTTTCAGGTCATTTCTCTCATCAGTTTCACTTACAGTCAGTGCCAACCCAAGCTATCTGCAAACAGCAACCAAACACGTATACCTTCCCTGACATCGCCCTTCATCATGGGAAAGAGAAGTGCCTGTTCTTCGTTAAGCTTCTGTTGCTGAATTGGATCACAGAGCAATCTTAATGTTCTTAGATTCTAACGGGCCAGAATAAGGGGCTTAAACTCTTTTTCCCTTTGGAGCTCTGTTACATCAAATAATAAAAGTTTAGAGGAAGGAAAGAGTTTTTCTCCAGAAAAAGAAAAAATAATTTTAGAAAACTGAAACATTTTCATGCTGAAGAAAAATTATAAAATTTTCATATATATGTTAATGAAAGTTTTAGAAGAATACATATCTACATTTCATGTCAGTAAGAAAACACTTTAAGGTAGAAAATTAGTGACATAGTAAGTTTAGTGCACTAAATGTAGCCCACTAATCTGAATAAGTTAGTACTAATGCTAACATCTTATTTTATTCCCCAATAACATGATTTTAACCAAATATTCTCTGACAATGCAAAGCTATATGCCTGTATTTTTTATTTAGTACTAGCAACTACCAAGTCTCCCAAATAAAGTTACATTCATTTTTCACATAATTTAAGTGGAATTACTTTGTTATGAAACCTAAGAGGGAACCATTGTCATTTTGTGACAATGAATTTACTTTTAGAAATTGTATTTTCTGTATTTTAGAGCAGAGATACAATTCAGCTAATGGAGCACTTCTGTAATGAATATTTAAGCAAAAGGAAGTGTTCAAAGGAAAAACAGGAATGTGGCATACATAAACCACTGTCACCTTTTAATTCTCCAAATTTCTTGATTTCTATAACTTACTGGTTTTAAATAGAGTGTTGGAAGTTCAAGCAGTCAGTTAACTAGGCTGTTGAAAGATGAAAAATGTATAACGGAGCTGGAAGTTTAATGATAATTGCAACCTGGCAGTCGAATGAAAACTGCAAAGAGCTCATTCTCCCTTCTCTCTGCTCACATTGTGGTCCACATGGCCAAGCAATATTTACAGGTCTCTGACTATCTTATAAGCAAAAAACAGAGAAAGTACTTACATTATGGAAGATTTTACTATAAGCAAAGCATTGTAACCAGATATCATTACCATAAATTTTCACTTGGAAATTTTTTCTATCAGAGTCTCTGCAAAATGAAAACATATTGACTATAACTGACATTGTGGAAAGCAAAGACATTCTAATGCAGAGTAAAGAAAGTACCATTAAGATCCTTATGGGTCTGGTGAAACTTAGATATATTTTAACTGCACTCATTGTAATGAGCTCAGTTTTAGATGGTGGCTGATCTCAAAATCAGTCATTTCTAACACCTCACTTCCACACCTCTGTATAGTAAATTGTACCTTCCTCTATGTTTCTGTTGGACTGTATTCATATAAATACTGTTGCATCTGTCTAACTCTATTAGTAATTTAAGTATGTGTGCATGTAAATTATGAGCAAATGGAATACAGATACCATTGTTTGTGATCATTGTATTTTCCATCAGTTGAAGCCATATCAAGAGTTAAACCAAATTCTAAGATGACTCAAGAAACTTATAGCCAATTGAGGGAGGCAGAAACATAAGGATATGATAAAGCAGGATAAGGGAAATAAGGAAGATAAGCTTCAAATATTATGGAAACACAACAAAGGGCAACTTTCGCCGGGTACAGTGGCTCACACTTGTAATTCCAGCACTTTGGGAGGCCAAGGTGAGTGGATCACTTGAGGTCAGGAGTTCAAGAGCAGCCTGACCAAAATGGTCAAACCCCATTTCTACTAAAAATACAAAAACTAGCCAGGCGCGGTGGCAGGCACCTGTAATTCCAGCCACTTAGCAGGCTGAGGCAGGAGAATCGTTTGAATCTGGGAGGCAGAGGTTGCAGTGAGCTGTGATCACGTCACTGCACTTCAGCTTGGGTGGCAGAGTGAGACTCCATCTCAAAAAAAAAAAAGAGGCGGGGGCAACATCATCCAGCCTCAGAGAGTTAAAGTAGGCTTCCTGGAGAAGAAAGTATTGGACTATTTTATCAACTAGTAGATCAGTCTAACTAGATTGCTAGTAGGTGAACAGTCATTCATGTAAAAGAAAGCACACAATAGGATGCATATAAGAAAACAAAAATCTCAGTGATGCTAGATTGTATGGAAAAGCCACTGGCAAGAAATGAGGCCATGTATCATCAGATTGGAGGCACATGATGGAAGTGGACATAGGACTTGTTAAAGGAACTTAGACTTTCCACTTTATTAATGGCCAGACATGGAGAAATTTTTAAAATGAAGATAAATTGTCATACTTCCATACTGCATGCTACTATTTTGTGTGAAGGATGAATTTGTAGTGAATAACACTAGAGACCAGGAGCCTGACTGATCTTAATAACGGTTTCAATAATTCATGAAAGACATTGCAGGTCCTGAAGTTATGTGATGATGGAGGTGAGGAGACAAAGCCATGCTTGTTTCTCTACTTTGGCTTCCCATTAGACTACGAAGAAGCTTTTAAACATCCTGAAATTCAGCACCCACCCCCGACCATTTAAACCAAAATTTAAACTGAATCATTGGTAAATTTTAAAGTTGTCCAGGTGATTCCCGTGGGCAGTCAAGGTTGTGAACTCTTGAACTGAAGACGTTTTTAGATCGTTCAACAAACAGATTTTGGTGCTTGATTGATAGGGCAGGTAAAAAGACACAGGTGTTAAGTATGAAACCCAGGTTTCTAGCTTAGGAGACTGGATAGATGCTGGTACTAACTAAGGAATAGAGGAAGAAGGGGGCTAGATCAATTCAGTTTACACACATGTATCTGAAGTGTCTACAGAGCATGCAGGTGATGTTTGGTCATTAGTTGGTTATACATCAAGAGAGAGAAGAGGTCTGGCCTACAAGCTTATAGGTGAACAGCAAGGATCTTCTATGGGCAAGGGCACTATGTTGTACAGAAGAGCAGAAGGAGACTTGAACCTGTTGAAAACGTTCAATAGGTGTGCAGTAACACCTGAAAGCGTTACAACTGAGCATCTGTAAAAGCCGCACTAATTACATTCTCCGTGAGCCAAGCAGAGGATATTTATAGAACGTCGTAGAAAGCACAGAGTTCAAGAATCGCCAACAACACAGGTACAGGTGTTAATGATTGGTTAGATTTAGTTGCAGAAGTGTGGCTATCAGAGTGTGTCTGCTACTGGCTGGCGGTCTTTCAGAAGCACTGCGAGTGAAGCAGCCGTCATTCTTTGACAAATGGGTTTTCAAGCCAGTTCTGGTGGTAACTTGTTTCTAATGCAACTAAAAAATTAGTTCTTGCCCGAAAAACCAACTTTTAGCTGCTTGTTGGCATTTGTTACTGAATATTTGTTTCCTATTATTTTCATTTAAGCATTTATTTTATTATTTTTTCTATTCTCTTTAGAGATATTTTGTTTCCTATTGCCTAAAGTTGGTGTTTCAAATCTCTTTTCAGCCTTTTATCTTTACAACTAGAAGCATTTAAGGCTATCAATATGCCCCTAATTATCACTCTAGTGCTGTCCCATATTTTCTTTTTTTTTTTTTAAAGATCTTTGAAGATGTTAATTCTTTCATTAATTCAGATTTGTTGAGGTCCAATTTATAGTCACTAATAGTCACCTTTTGTAAATGTATAAGTTTTTTGTTTGTTTTTTTGTTTGTTTTGAGATGGAGTCTCGCTCTGTTGCCCAGGCTGGAGTGCAATGGTGTAATCTCAGCTCACTGCAACCTCTGCATCCCGGGTTAAAGTGATGTTCCTGCCTCAGCCTCCTGAGTAGCTGGGACTATAAGCACCTGCCACCACACCCAGCTAATTTTTTGTATGTTTAGTAGAGATGGGGTTTCACCGTGTTAGCCAGGATGGTCTCCATCTCCTGACCTGGTGATCCGCCCACCTCAGCCTCCCAAAGTCCTGGGATTATGGACGTAAGTTATGTTACCACAAGCAGCCATAAGTTAAGTTTTTGACAAATATACTCAGTCATATATATTCACCAAAATTAATATGTAGACTACTTCTTCAAGCATCTCTTTTATATCTTGATACATATTATGTTTTCTAATGTGAGTCTCCATAAACATATGATGTTTTCTAATGTGAGTCTACATAAACATATAAAATAAACATATCTTTTGTGTCTAATTCTATAGTCTATTCTCCCATGGCTCCTTGATCTTTTATTCATGTTTTTGGTTTTCTCCTGTTTTGTGTTCTGTTTTAACTCTAAGCAAATATTTTTAAAAAATTCTCTGTGGAAATTCTTTGATACTTTTATTAAAATTGTGCTCCTTCTAAGAGTAATTTTCTCTGCTTCTGTTGGTTATTTGTGGTCACTACCAGTCTGTGAGCACTTTCAATTAAATTATCTTCTGGAGTTTTTTTGAAATACATCGGTAGCATGAGTTCAGACCATAAACCTAGATAGGGAACATTCTAGCCTCTTTTCCCTTTCAATTCATCAAGATCAGGAAAAACTAGTTTTCTCAGTATTTGCTTGTTACTTGTTCATCTTTCAGCTTTTCAGTAGTCTACTAAACTTCCAGCATAGTTACCTCCAATCTCTTGCCTCTCATGCAACTAATGGAATTGCTGCTTAGTGAAAGCTGGCTTTGGTACTCACTTTCATAAGTCCTTGCTTTTACTTCTGCAAATGTCAGCCCAGTAATGAATTTATAATTATTGTTTTAGTACTTCTTCCACATTCATAGTTTGTTTTCATCAAGAGTGCCTTTTAGAGTGTCTATTACACTGCACTGTGGGAAATAGAAACCAGTTTGCGTATTTTGAAAATGATCCCAGGAAACTCTATACATACACCAAAATTTGCACACACTAAACTAAATCTCACAAAATTTATTACTGTCTGTATGCAGAGTATGTAGGGTAGCAAGAATCTAAGCAGAAAAATGAAAAACCAATTCTAAAGCATAAATGTTAAACACAAAGGAAGGAAGCAATCATTTTGGCAAATTCAACCCAAATCAATCTGGCATGAATTCAGAGACTAGCCTCTCTTCACTCTTTACTGTGCTGAGGAGGTTCCAAAAAAGTGCAATCACAATACCTGTATGATATGACTAATAGTTATAAAACTATTATGAAATATGTTAATGGTCATATATCAAATGAGTTAATGAGCTACTATACTATAAATGCAAAGAAGGTATAGTTGCTGGAAGTAATTCTTTAAAAAAGCTGGGCTTGAACTAGGTATCAGAAGTTAACCTTGTGGAGGTGGAGATAGAGTAATGGGATCCCAGGTAAGGGCAAAAATTTGATGAAAATCTCAGAAGTAAGAATGAACACAGAAAATCCAGGCTGGAGTGAAGAGATAGATCAACCAGGCTAATAGAGTAGCATAGCGACAGCCCACATGGAATGTGGTTGTGGTATCGGAGAACCTGAACTCAACTCCTGGCTTCGCTAGCATTATCACACACAGATGAGAAGACACTTACTGTTTGGTTGAGAATAACTAGTCTTGAACAACTAGTTACATTGTTTAATCTTAATTTTAAGTACTAACAGACATAACGCTTTAAGCAAAGAAGAGACCAAAGCAGGAACACTAACTCAGAGGGAAGAAGGGAGGTTTTCTGAGAAACGCAGGGCTCAACTAAGTACCATGAAAGTGATTCCCATGTAACATCTCATTCCAGAATATTTCAAATGTACTAATGACAAATCCTATTCAGATATATATTACAGTTGACAATTAAATGCTATTTCTTGTCCAACCCAAGGAAAACTCATAAAGGATGGATGTTTAAAAAAAAAAAAGCCCCCTGACTGTAAGATTTCCTAGTGTATATGTTACATGAGATAGGCTTCAGCTGTGAAAAGGAAATGGCATGGATGCAATATATTCTTGTAAATAATGTGCACAGTGTTACTCATTGACACTAGCGCTATGATAAACCTGCTGGCAAACACATGACATATTGTGTATGATTCTTGTGAAATATTAACATAGATTTTATGTTCATCATCTTCATATATGTGATATTTTTCCATTGCATGTGTTAACTAAATGCTAAAATAAAGACAGATATTTCCACTCTATTGAAAAAAAGATATATATATATATATATATATATAGAGAGAGAGAGAGAGAGAGAGAGAGAGAGAGAGAGAGAGAGAGAGGAGATGGAGTCTCTCTGTCACCCAGGCTGGAGTGCAGTGGCACGATCTTGGCTCACTGCAACCTGTGCCTCCTGGGTTCAAGCGATTCTCCTGCCTCAGCCTCAAGAATAGCTGGAACTACAGGCGTGTGCCACCACACCTAGCAAATTTTTTTTTTTTTTTTGTATTTTTAGTGCAGACGGGGTGTTACCCTGTTAGCCATATGATCTCATTCTCCTGACCTTGTGATCCACATGCCTCAGCCTTCCAAAATGCTGGGATTACAGGCGTGAGGAATGCTCCCTGATTATTGCTATCCTTCCTTTAGTCAACAATGAAGCAAAGAGGGCTGAAGGGTGATGCTGGGATTACAGACCGTTTATTGAACAATTACCATGTCAGGCTCTTCACATACATGGATTAATATAAACACTGATAGAAACACTACTCGTAAATACACTTGCATTCCCAATATTGAAACTGGATGGCAGAGCTTAAGTAACTTGCTCAATTTTGCATGGTGTAACAGAGAATGGTTTGGGCAAATATCAGATTTTTCAGCCGACACCACTCAACCAACCAATCGTGATATTTTATAGCAACTGAACTTCTAACTCAGGAGTGCAATGGAAACATACTTTATGAGTATAAATTATATATGTGAAGACTGAAAAACAGCCATTTGTGTGTGTGAGAGAGATATATGATTATTTATGTAATACCTGTATTATATACAGTAATATATATTACACACATATATATGTACATATATCTTATATATTAATGCCTAATATTATGTATCTTATATATGTACATATGTATGTATGCATGTCAGGGCTCAGAACATTATACCTTGGCATAATGAGTAATCTAAGCTGAAAGAAACAGAAAAGCACAGAAGCAAGAAAGTCATTCTCTTTTTTCTCCCCCACTAAAGATGCTCATATGATAGTTGTTCTGTCCTATATCTGGAGAGAAGCAATGACACACACACAGGCTAAGAGGAATCTGAACAAACAAGCCTTGCTAAGTTCTCCCCAGTTTACTACTATTAAATTATACCCCTTTGTCCTACAAACACACTTTTGTGTAACTGTCCATAAACATACAGTTTTCCCTGAGTCTCTGGGTCTTTATTTTTGAAGGCTCCATTGTCACCTAAAGCCCTTTATTAAATATTATGCTTTTCTTTTGTTAATCTGCCTTTTGTTTTAGGGGGTCTCAGCCATGGACTTTGCAACAAGTTAGGAAATGATATTATTCTCCCCTATACATATGTAATATATATAGACATGCTTTAAATATATATACATATATATATAAACACTTATACATATGTATGTATACACACACACATAGGTTGGAGGAGGACTGAAAAGGTATTTGGAGAGATCTTATTTGTACCACAAAATAAAATATTTAATCAATATCAAGAGGCAGACTACAGTGCCAGAAAAACCACTACCACCCGTGGCCGGTCATGCTACATGCTGCAGAATTCTTAGGTTATCCACACCAAACCTCTGTTGTTCTTCATATTTACTCCTTTTATCTCCCATGAAACAAAGGTTTTTGAGCTGCATTCGAGACTAAGGTGTGTAGGCCGCTGCGAAGAGTATGTGAACAGGAAGTTTCAGCAGATGGGCTGGTGGGCCTTCACCACCCTTCCCTCATGCAAACAGAACAGCTTCAATTTATTTATATAGATATTGAGATACTGCACAATATTTTATTTTTTAAAAAAGTCTGCTGCTAAATTTAGTTTGAAAACATCTGTGCCAGTAGATGGTGAGTGGAAATGGATTAATCAGATACAGTAAACACTATTGATTTTAGTGCCTTAAAGTTTAAGGGTATTATTAAAATCATTTTCAAATTGCCAAGATAGGCTGAATCATGCCCTGGAAACAACCATATATGTTACCTAAAATAAGGTTGGCTGATGCAAGGGCAGACAGTTGGTATTCCTTGATTTAGCTCTTAAACTTCCTTTGTGCTTAACTTTCTGGCTCCACTCCTGATTGATAGTTACCTTGCCAGATACCTTGTGTCTCCAGAGTACAAATATGGCTCTTTCCCTTGGCACTATGCTTCCATGAAAGATAACTTTGTAAATCACTACACATTATTTTGAAATGTTTGATAATATTAGTCCTACTCTTTCTTTGAATAGATATCGCATACATATGATACAGTAGCAAAAGGTACAAGAAAGTATAAAATAAAAAGTAAATTTCTCTCTCTCTCTTTTTTTTTTTTTTCAAGACAGAGTCTCACTCAGCTACCAGGCACCAGGCTGGAGTGCAGTGGCGCGATCTCGGCTCACTGCAACCTCTGCCTCCCGGGTTCAAGCAATTCTCCTGCCTCAGCCTCCTGAGTAGCTGGGACTACAGGCGTGCACCACCATGCCCAGCTAATTTTTTTGTATTTTTAGTAGAGAAGGGGTTTCACCATGTTGGCCAGGATGGTCTCGATCTCTTAACCTCGTGATCCGCCCGCCTCAGCCTCCCAGAGAGTTTGTCTTTCAACTGGATCTCCCAGCAACTGAGTTTCTTTTTCCAGGAGCTGCCACTAGTCACGTTTTTATGCCTTTGTATGCAGACATTCTCTGCATGTGGACAGGTGGACATGTATGTTATATTTTTCTCGTTTGACAAACACCCAGCAAACTCTCCTCTACTTTGCTTTTGTCACTTGATATGTATTTTGACAGTATTTATTTGTTATATATCCATACATAATGGTGTCCCTCATTTCCTTTGTAACACAAATTCTTCTATTACATAAATATTATATAACTTATTTAACCAATCCTATTATTTAGAATTTTTAAAAATATTGTGCTATTACAAATAAAGCTGCAATGAATATATGGACATATTTAGCAGCAAATTTCTATAGATAATGCCAAATTATTGCCCTAAAATAGTATCATTTTATATTCCTAGAAAAAGGTATGAATGTCTGCTTTCTATACCCTCACCAACACAATGTGTTTGTAACCATTTTGATGTTTCCTAATTGATAAAAATTATTTCATAATTTTAACTTTTGTTTGTCTTACTATGAAGGAGTTTGAGCTTTAGCATCTTTTCATATTCTTAAGGTTTATCTTTATTTGCATTTCTCTGACTTACCTAAATTGTATTCCCCTTTTAACTTGGGTTGCTCTTATGTGTTCTTATTAATTTATAGAAAACTTTCGCATATTAGGAAAATCAACCAATTTTATCTTATAAGAATTAAAAATTTAAATTTTGTTTCTGATGTTTTTGTGTATTTTTTATTTGCTGTGGAGAGTAATTTAGAATTATGTAATCAAATTCATTTTTTATGACTTGTTTTACTACATAATTTAAAATAACTTTCTTTTTCCAATGTAAAAAAAAATCCCAGATTTTCTTCTTTAAGTTTTATTTTGCATACTTAAGTCTTTAATACATCTGAAATTTATCTTCATGTAAATTGTGAAGAAATAATATTTTTATTTGGCTAATCAGTTGTCCCAATCAAATTCATTATTCTATTTTTCCACCTATGATCTCAAATGTAAACTTTATTATACACAAAATTCCTCTATATATGTTATCTTCTATTTCTGAACTCTGGGGTCTTTCCATTGAGCTCTTAATGTGCTAACTCCTCATTGTTTTAATTAGAAGATATAGTTTAATATCTAATAGGACTATCCCCTATTACACCTTTTTAAAAAAAGTTATGGGGTTTAAACTGATTTTGCTTTTTTTTAAATGTAAAGTTTTAAATGATCCTGTCTAATTGGTGGTGGTGTTTTTATAAAATCATATTAATTTCATAGATTCATTTTGGGAGAACTGATGTCTTTATGACATTGAACATTCCTAATCAAGAGCATGATATATTTTTTCTATTTCAAATCCCCTTTTAAATCCTTCAGCAACATTTGAATTTTTTCTTTATGTATTCAGCACGTAAGTTCATAGGTAGTCTGTTCATTTATTTCATTTTTTAATTGCTTTGGTAAATGGAGACTTTGCTTCTATTACAGGGTCTACCTGGATGTTTCTATCACATGGATTTAAATGATTTCCCTTCAGGATATTTAAGTAGAAATAATGTAATATATATTTAATATATATATAGTGTGTGTGTTTGTGTGTGTGTGTGTGTGTGTGTGTGTGTGTGATATAATTTTAACCCCTACCATAGGGCTGATTAAAGATGGTAGTTTATCAGAAATATATACTCAAAAATATCACAGGATCACTTCAAATACTGTTATTGAAACGTATACCAGAAGGTTCACTGACTATTAAGATAGATGTCAGAAATATAAGTTACCTATTATAATTAGAACAATAGAGTTTAAGGTATGTAATAAGACTGAAAAGCCTTTAAGGAACCCCACTGCCTTAGCAAAACTGAGGTTGAAAATCTCAGGAAAAGCAATCCCTGTTTCCTGAAGCTTGGTAGCAGCAGCTAAAATGTGGAGTCTTACTTAGTGTTTCTCCACTCCACGTATCAATCCATGGGATGGCCCAGCTGACTTGCCCACCTATCGGAGTTTCCACCCCAGACTGAGTCTTTAAACTAGATATTCGTCAGAATATATCTTGCCATGGGATGCAAAAACTAGTTATGTGACCAATTTCGAATGCCTGACAGTAACCGTTAAGCCCTAATTTTGTTATTAAATATAATGCAGTAACAGGAACTCTTCCAGGCAGGTGTCCCAGTGACCTTGCACACTTCCACACAGGCTACATAGGGAAGGCCTAACCACAGCTTATCTGACAGAATGCCCTGTGATTCTCCTGGAACATGAGAGCATGAGGGTCTTACGAGGAGTTAGTATGAGCCTACTTCTCACCCATTGTCTATTCCAAAGAAACCACCTCTGATATCGTTTTCATCTCCCAGGTTCTGATGAGGTATGAGAATTTTTGGCTTGCCTTCTCCTTTTGGGTCTTGCTGCACTCTGTGACACTGGTTAGCAACAGCATGTGTTTAGTTCCTCAGCAGCAGGGTGCCCCACCGCTTATGTTGCATTGTCATCTGCCTCCTCCGTTTTGGTGTTGTCCCCGTTCTGCTGTTGGGACAAGATGTGAGACATCACCTTGTCTATGCTTGATTTTACTGTCCATGTAAGTAATAAAATGTTTGCAAGTAAAAAGGGCTCCTTGTCCCTTTTACATCCGCATCTGTCATATTTGTTGGACAGGTTATGGGGAAATAAAGGGTTAACCTCCATATACCTCTCGTAATTGGTGGCTTACTGTCATTTTCCTGAAGTCTAATAATTGTTGGATACATAAAATGGCTCCAGGTATACGTGAAGGGTATTGATTTTGTACATGTTTTAATCTTACCACTTTATTAAATTAAAACATTTATAACAGATTTTAGTTTTTTTCTTGGGTTTTCTAGTTTTGTTACTTTGAGATGACCCTATACGTCCTATTAAACAGTCTTTAGTCAGCCTATGTACAGTTAATTCACATCAGTCTTGATAGTTACGTTTTTATAAAGTTTCAGTGATCACCAATGTTAAATACAAATCCTTTGCTGCTAGGTGAAATGTTACATCTATGTATGTATACATGGTACATTAAATAGACATTATATGTAATCATAAGGAATAATTATGTAATACAATCATACATTTATCTCGCAAAGATTATAATCTTAAATTTTAAAAATGACTCATTTTGATAGATTCAATTTCTTTTATTTTACAAAAGATAAAATGAGATTCAGAGCATTACGTGACTTTCCTGAGGCTGTTCCGCTAGCAGGTGCCACAGTTGGGATTCAAATGGAACTTCTTGTACCACCCTGCAGTGCTTCCCCTGTCTCTATCCTCTGTTCATCACTGTAAGAGAGCTGAAACACAAGCAGAGTGTTACCTTGTTTGACCTCATTTGGGAAAAGATGAAATGAGTGACTCAAATTTTTTATCACTTTGCATATATCCTTGAATGATGGCAAAAGTGCCATGAATATTCATTACAAAGACATTTTAGTGAGTAGGCAAATTTGTAAGTATGGACGTGAGTTCTGGTTTCAAGCAGCATGATACTCTTCACATATGGGGAGAGGATGAAGGGTTAAATCACAGTAAGAAACCCAATTCTGGATTTTGTCAGATACACTTGGATATTGACACGGGAAATTTTTAGCTCCAGAATATTAATAGCTCATTGCCAAACTGACAAGCTGAAAGTCTAGAACAAAATCATAGTGTTCCATTAATTCAGTAGTGTTTTTTTATAAGAATAGATGAGAAAGAAATGGTATTTCAAAGACAAAAGCCAGATGTTGTGTAGAGTAATGTGATTTACACTAGAAAAATATTAAATTAAAGCCATAAAAATAACATTAAAATTAAACAAAAGGAAAACAGTGATTAATGTGCATACTGCATTATATGCTGAACTGAAATCTAAACTGAAATCTAAAAACTTAAAATAACATTTTTCAACATTTCAAATGAATAGAAGTTGCCTAATGGTCAATTCTATTTATCAATGACTTTAAATGTTTCTAGTTCTTCCCAAACACAGTTATATCATTAAGTCTGCCATTCATAGGCAGAAATAATCTCCTATGAGGTATCAGGTATATATTACATAGACCTCTTATGGGGCCGTTAGAAGATATTTTAATGGTATACACTCTACTTCTTAATAGGGGTAACTCCTTCACAAAGAATAGTCTGAGTTCATTTGATTAACCTATTCAGTCTCTCATGCTGGGTTTCAGAGACTAGAATCTAAAACTGTGGGAATAGTTAGTAGAAGTAGGTTTTAAAGCAATTGAGAAGATATTAGTATTGAGTCATGAATAAACACTCAGTTGAAACTTTAGTTAGCCAAGAAGGCAACATAAGAATACTTTGACAATATTATGATAAATTTCAGAAATTTCCTTTTCCTTTACTCCAGCATATTTCCTAGGACTATGGTATAGTAAATGACAACAGCACTTACCGTCATTTCTAGTCTCCAAGACTATTCATTTTTGGCAATTATTCTCAAGTCAGTGCCTATGAGAAACCCTGTATCCCTGTATTTTATGATTTTATTTTTTTTTCTCCTTAAGTTCTGGGATACATGCGTAGAATGCACAGGTTTATGCTCTCCCTTACTTTGCCCTCCATCCCCTGAAAGGCAGCAATGTGTGTTGTTCTCCTCCCTGTGTCCACGTGTTCTCGTTGTCCAACTTCCACTTACGAGTGAGACTGTGCAGTGTTTGGTTTTCTGTTCCTGTGTTAGTTTGCTGAGGCTGACAGCTTCCAGCTTCACCCATATCCCTGCAAAGGACATTAACTCATTCTTTCTTATAGCTACATAGTATTCCATGGGGTATATGTGCCACATTTTCTTTATCCAGTCTATCTTTGATGGGCATTTGTGTTGGTTCCAAGTCTTTGCTACTGTGAATAGTGCTGCAATAAACATATATATGCATGTGTCTTTATAGTAGAATGATTTATATTTCCTTGGGTATATACCAAGTAATGGCATTGCTGGATCAAATTGTATTTCTGGTTCTAGATCCTTGAGGAATCACCACACTGTCTTCCACAATGGTTTAACTAATTTACATTCCTACAAACAGTGTAAAAGCATTCTTATTTCTCCATAGCCTCGCCAGCATCTGTTGTTTCCATACTTTCTAATAATTGCCATTCTGACTGCCGAGAGACAGTATCCCATTGTGGTTTTGATTTGCATTTCTCTAATTATCAGTGATGATGAGCTTTTTTTCATGTTTGTTGGCTGCATAAATGTCATCTTTTGAGCAGTGTCTGTTCATATCCTTTGCTCACTTTTTGATCAGGTTGTTTGTTTTTCTTGTAAACTTGTTTAAGTTCCTTGTGGATTCTGGATATTAGACCTCTGACAGATGGGTAAATTGCAAAAATTTTCTCCCATTCTGTAGGTTGCCTGTTCTCTCTGATAATCGTTTATTTTGCTGTGCAGAAGCTCTTTAGCTTAGTTAGATCCCATTTGTCAATTTTGGCTTTTGTTGCAATTGCTTTTGGTGTTTTCATCATGAAGTTTTTGTGCATGCCTATGTCTTGAATGGTATTGTTCAGGTTTTCTTCTACAGTTTTTATGGTTTGGGGTTACACATTTATGTCTTTAGTCCATATTGGGTTAATTTTTGTCTAGGTGTAAGGAAGGGTCCAGTTTCAGTTTTCTGAACATGGATAGCCAGTTTTCCCAGCATGGTTTATTAAATAGGGAATCCTTTTCTCACTGCTTGTTTTTGTCAGGTTTGTAGGAGATCACTGTTGTAGATGTGTGGTGTTTTTTCTGAGGTCTCTGTTCTGTTCCAT
The DNA here is from genome assembly GCA_004027715.1 of Plecturocebus donacophilus. Lineage (NCBI taxonomy): Eukaryota > Metazoa > Chordata > Mammalia > Primates > Pitheciidae > Plecturocebus > Plecturocebus donacophilus. The sequence goes on from PVKP010002315.1 coordinate 45,229, forward strand.
TGGTCTATATGTGTGTTTTGTTGCCAGTACCATGCTGTTTTGATTACTATAGTCTTGTAGTATAGTTTGAAGTCAGGTAGTGTGATGTCTCCAGCTTTGTTCTTTTTACTTAGGATTGTCTGGGCTTTACAGGCTCGTTTTTGGTTTCATATGAAATTTAAAGTAGTTTTTTTTTCTAATTCTGTGAAGAAAGTCAATGGTAGTTTGATGGAAATAGCATTATTTGGGCAGTATGTCCATTTTCACAATAATCATTCTTCCTATCCATAAGCATGGAATGTTTTTCCATTTGTTTGTGTTTTCTCTTATTTTCTCAAGCAGTGGTTTGTAGTTCTCCTTGAATAGGTCTTTCATGTCCTTTGTAAACTGGATTCCTAGGTATTTTATTCCTTGTAGCAATTGTAAATAGGAGTTCATTCATGATTTGGCTCTTTGCTTGTCTATTGTTGGTGTATAGAAATGCTTGTAATTTTCGCAGATTGATTTTGCATCCTGAGACTATGCTGATGTTGCTTATCAGCTTAAGGAGTTTGGGAGCTGAGATAATGGGGTTTTCTAAAGATAGAATCATGTTGTCTGCAAACAGAGACAATTTGAATCCCTCTCTTCCTATCTGAATACGCTTTATTTCTTTCTCTTACCTGATTACTGTGACCAGAACTTCCAATGCTACGTTGAACAGGAGTGATAAGAGAGGGCATCCTTGTCTTACACTGGTTTTCAAAGGGAATGCTTCCAGCTTTTGTCTATTTAGTATCATATTGGCCATGGATTTGTCATAAATAGGTCTTATTATTTTGAGAAATGTTCCATCAATGGCCAGTTTATTGAGAGTTTTTAATATGAAAGGATGTTGAATTTAACTGAAGGCCTTTTCTGCATCTATAAGATAATCATGTCGTTTTTGTCATTGATGCTGTTTATGTGATGGATTATATTTATTGATTTGCATATGTTGAAACAGCCTTGCATCCCAGGGATGAAGCCGACTTGATTGTGATGGATAAGCTTTTAGATGTGCTGCTGGATTTGGTTTGCCAGTAATATATTGAGGATTTTCACATTGATGTTCACCATGGATATTGGTCTGAAGTTTCTTTTTTTGTTGTGTCTCTGCCAGGTTTTGATATCAGGATATTTCTGGCCTCAAAAAATGAGTTAGGGAAGAGACTCTCTTTTTCTGTTATTTAGAATAGTTTCAGAAGAAATGGTACCAACTCCTCTTTGTACCTCTGGAAGAATTCAGCTGTGAATTCATCTGGTCCTGGGTTTTTTTTTTTTTTTTTCGATTGGTAGGCTATTAATTACTGCCTCAATTTCAAAACTTGTTATTGGTCTATTCAGGGATTCGACTTCTTCCTGGTTTAGACTTGGGAGGGTGTATGTGTCCAGGAATTTATCCATTTCCTCTAGATTTTCTAGTTTATTTGTGTAGATGTGTTTATAGTATTCTTTGATGGTAGTTTGTATTTCAGTGGCATCAGTGGTGATGGCCCCTTTATTATTTTTTTATTGCATCTATTTGATTCTTCTTTCTTTTCTTTCTATTATTCTAGTTAGAAGTCTGTTTTGTTAATTTTTCAAAAAAAAAATAGCTCTGGGATTCATTGACTTTTTTAAAGAGTTTTTTGTGTCTCTATCTCCTTTTCTGCTCTGATCTTATTTCTTGTCTTCTGCAAGCTTTTGAATTTGGTTGCTCTTGCTTCTCTAGTTCTTCTAATTGTGATGATAGGGTGTTGATTTAAGATCTTTCCAGCTTGCTGACATGGGTGTTAAGTGCTACAAATTTCGCTCTTAACACTGCTTTAGTTGTGTCCCAGTGATTCCAGTACATTGTCTCTTTGTTTTCATTGGTTTCAAAGACCTTTATTTCTGCCTTCATTTCGTTATTTTATCCAGTAGTCATTCAGAAGCATGTTGTTCAATTTCCATGTAGTTGTGCAGTTTTGAGTCAGTTTCTTAATTCTGAGTTCTAATTTGATTGCAATGTGGTCTGAGAGACTGATATAATTTCACTTCTTTTGCATTTGCTAAGGAGTGTTTTGTGTTCAATTATGTGGTCAATTTTAGAGTGAGTAGAATGTGGTGGTGAGAAGAATGTATATACTATTGATTTGGGGTGGAAAGTACTGTAGATATCCATTAGGGCCCACTTGATCCAAAGCTGAGTTCAGGTTCTGAATATCCTTGTTAATTTTCTGTTTCATTGATCTGTCTAATATTGACAGTGGGATGTTAAAGTCTCCCACTATGATTGTGTGGGAGTCTAAGTCTCCTTGTAGGTCTCTAAGAACTTGTTTTATGCATCTGGGTCCTCCTTATTGGGTACATATATATTTAGAATAGTTAGCTGTTCTTGTTGCATTGATCCCTTTACCATTATGTAATGCCCTTCTTTGTCTTTTTTGATCTTTGTTGGTTTAAATTCTGTTTTATTAGAGACTAGCATTGCAACTCCTGCTTCTTCTTCTTCTTTTTTTTTTCTTTCCATTTGCTTAGCAGATATTCCTCTACCCTGTCATTTTAAGCCTATGTGTATACTCATGTGAGATAGGTCACCTGAATACAGCACACTGATGGGTCTTGACTCTTTATCCAGTTTGCCTTCTTGTGTCTTAATTGCAGCATTTAGCTCATATACATTTAAGGTTAATATTGTTATGGGTGAATTTGATCCTGTCATCGTGATGCTATCTACTTATTTTGCACACTAGTTGATGCAGTTTCTTTATAGTGTCATTGGTCTTTATATATATTTTGGTGTGTTTTGCAGTGGCTGGTACCAGTTTTTCCTTTTCAAATTTAGTGCTTCCTTCAGGAGCTCTTGCAAGGCAGATCTGGTGGTGACAAAATCTCTTAAGATTTCCTTGTCTGTAAATGATTTTATTTCTCCTTCACTTATAAAACTTCGTTTGGCTGGATATGAAATTCTAGGTTGAAAATTCTTTTCTTTTAGAATGCTGAATATTATCCCCCACTCTCTTTTGGCTTGCAGAGTTTCTGCAGAGTGATCTGCTGTTAGTCTGATGCGCTTCCCATTAGATGAACTGGGTATATCATTTGGAAATGCAGAAATCACCCACCTTCTAAGTTGATCCCACTGGGAGTTGCAGACCAGAGCTATTTCTACTTGGCCATCTTGGCCCCTCCCTAAGTATTTTAGGAGTTTCAGAGATGAGGACACATGAAAACAAGAAGATGGGAAACATCTATTATGCTTTAAGGCATAATAAGAGATACAGCACTTGTGCTTTCAAGCTGAATGACAGATCTTGTGCAGTAATGTTGTAGGGTAGGGATGGAAATTATTTTCTTAAAAAAAGAAGTTAGGCTTGAAGATGGATCTTGAAGGATCCAGTTTTAGAACAATAGTGGCCTCTGATCTTCCCTTGATCCACTTTTCCTCACAATTACCTTTTTGGAGTCTGTCTTCCTAGCCAGAAACGCTACTATCTGGCTCAAACAAGAACAATAGTCCCACCTTATCCACAGGGGATACACTGCAAGACCCCCAGTGGATGCCTGAAACTTGCACATGGTACCAATCCTATAAACACTATTTTTTTTTTATCTGGTAAAGGAAATAGCAACTAAGTGGTTAATGGGCAGATAGTTTATATATTGTGAATGTTGGACAAAGGGATGATTCACATCCCAATTGGAAGAAAGGTGTGAGATTTCAGCATGCTACTCAGCTAAACTATGTATAGGTACTGAATGTATATAGAAAAAAACAAGAAAAAGCAGATGCAGACATTCAAACCAGACCCAAATTGATGCTTATCTGGTTCACATAAGGGCCAAAAGAATCAGAAGATGAGTTAGAAAATGCTCCAGGTAACAAGATATCCAGACTTCTAAGGAAGCACAATTAAAATATTTAATTAATAATAAAGACTTTTGCATTACAAGACAATATACATGTAACAACCATATATATTGCCATAAGCATCTAAACAAAAGATTTTGACGTTCTTGAAATTCTCTGTTCTCCAGGTTGAAGAAATGACAAATCAGATGTATAAATAAAGGACAGACACATTTAATGAGAAAATACTGCCTAATGTATATATTTCAAACATATATATATATATACACATAAATATATATATATACATATTTATACACATATAAATATATATATACATATAAATATACATATATATACACATATAAATATATATATATTTCCTATATAAAACAAGAAAATATTTTAATGTTATTTATCTATATATCAATATATGTATTGTGTGTATATACATATACAAAAAATTATTTTAACATAAAATAGATAATAAAGTTGTTTTTCTTTGTCTTTCTTTAGTCATTTTCTCCAGAAAGTAATCTAGAACTTCCTATATTCAGGCAAACCAGAATTCCTCTGTGACTGTGATGATTTGGTACTCCTAAAAACATTTCTAAAAATAGAGAAATCTGAGCAGGAAGCTTGGTGGGTTCTTATATTGATTCCAAGTTTCAGAAAAAAATATAAATATGTCTCTGAAACTTGGAAATAGGCAATGGAGATTATCAGGTGTTCTTTCAGTGCAGTGGTATGTTTGCCTATTTGATTGGTCTTCTCTTGACAGCCTTATTTTAAAACTCTGTAAGTCTGAGGTTAACTTGTAACTTTTAGTGAGTAAAGCTGCCAATCATTTTTGACTACTGGAAAACAAAACCTTAAATGTTGCAGTCTGCTGCTCTCTAGAACTTCTAACCATTTTCTTAAATGCAACTGTTTTTTTCCTGACATTTCTTTATTTAGTTGCCTATGAAAACCAAGTTCCTCAATTCTCATTTCAGTCAGTTTCAATGTCTTACTGGTTACCTCATTAATTTCATGAGTTCATTATGAGTCATGATTTTACATTTACTTATTTTTTGAACGTATTATGTTTGCACATATTTATGGGGTACATGTGAAATTCTGCACATGCAATAAATGTGTAATGATCAAGTCAGGGTATTTAAGGTGTTCCTTACCATTTCTATATGTTAGGTACATTTCAAGTCCTGTTTTCCACCTATTTGGAAATACACATTATTGTCAACTACAGTCACTCTACTTTGCTATCAAACATTAGAACTTATTTCTTCTATCTCATTCTATGTTTACATCAATTGACCAACCTCTCTTCATTCCTTCTAGCCCTGCAACTCTCACATGCTTCCTTCCCAGCCTCGGGTATCTATCATTTTGACCTCCATGTGATCAACTTTGTAGCCTCCTACATATGAATTAGAACAGGTGATATTTGTCTATTTGCATCTGGGTTGTTTCATGTAACATAATGACTTCCAGTTCCATCTATGTTGTTGCAAATGACATGTTTTCCTTTTTTTATGGCTGTATAATATTCCAGCAATTAGGTTAAACCACATTTTCTTTATCTACTCATCCATCAATGGACACCTAAGTTAATCTATATCTTTGCTATTATAAATAGTGCTGCAATAAACACCCAAGTGCAGGAATCCTTTTGATATACCAATTTCATTTCCTTTGGATAAATACCCAGTAGTGGAATTACTGGATTTCAGTTTCTTGAAAAATCACCGTACTGTTTTTCGTACTGGCTATACTAATTTACATTCTCATCAACAGTGTATTAGAGTTTCCTTTTCTTTGTATCCTCACCAACAACTGCTTTTAGTTGTCTTTCTCAATAGCCATTCTAATTGGGATAATATTTCATTATAGTTTTGATTTGCCTCAGGCCAAAATTATAATTAGTGATGTTGAGTATTTTTATATACATGTTGGTGTATATGTGGCTGTACATCTGTGGATTTATTTCTGGGTTCTCTATTTTATTTCATTGATCTTTGTGTTTATTTTTATGCCAATACCTTGCTGTTTTGCTTATTAAAGGTTTGTAGTATATTGTGAAGTCAGATAGTATGATGTCTCCAGCTTTGTTCTTTTTGCTAAGGATTTCTTTGGCTATTAGGGCTCCTTCTCAGTTCCATATGAATATTAGAATTGTTTTTTTTTCTATTTATGTGAAAAGTGATGTTGGTATTTTGATAGGTATTAAATTGAATCTGTAGATTGCTTGGTTAGTATGTTCATCCAACAATACTAACTCTTCCAACCTGTGAGCATGAGATGTCTTTCCATTTATGACCTGTTGAATTTCTTTCATCTTTGTCTCGTTTATTTATTTATTGAGATGGAGTCTCACTCTGTTACCCAGGCTGGAATGCAATGGCACAATCTTGGCTCACTGCAACCTCCGCCTCCTAGGTTTATAGCTTTCTTGGTAGAAATTTTTTACCTTCATGGCTGAATGTATTCCTAGTCACTTTTTGTAGTGATTGTAAATTTAATTGTCACTTTGAATTCTTTTTTGACTATTTCATTATTGGTCTATAGAAATGCTACTAATTTCTGTATATTGATGTTTTATCCTACAACTTTACTGAATTTATTTATCAGTTCTAAGAGTTATTTGAAGTGTTTTGGTTTTTCTAAATGTAAGATCATGCTGTCTGTAAAAAGGGACAATTGATACCTTCTTTTCCAATTTGGATGATTTTACATTTTTGAGAATTATACTTTAACAAGGTATTTACATGAGTTTATTAATTTGGTGGAACTACCTTGCCCAAGGATGAGGTCTTTTTAGTTTGAAAGCGGTACCCAAAGGTGGCTGCATTTTTCAAGAATAATTTTTGCTCACAAATCTTAGAAAAAGACTGATGGATGAGACAGTAGTCAATATATTTATTGACAACAGGCAATATGTTATACTTGTGTCCAAAACACTTGGATTAGCTAAGACCCTTATCTCTGGCCACTGAGAAAAACAAAAAGCCAAGGGAATAATCAAAACACTACTTGTTGAAAAAAATTAAAATAGAATGCTAGGAATTAGAAGATTTGGGGTAGAATATTGCTTGATCTGTGGAAAAGCCAGTGAATTATTTTTTTTCCAGTCTCTTGTGATTTTTTATTTCCATTTGTCACTGTTGCTCTTCCTTCATAGCATTATCATCATGTTCTGTGCTCCAGAAGGCTGATCCCTATGGATTGGATCACCTGGTGAGTGCTTCTGGTTAGTTTCAGATTGTACTTAGTCATTGGGAAGTACTAGCTGAAACTGGAGTATGGGAGGAAAGAAAGGTTGGGGAACATCTCCCCTGCTCCCTCCGCATTTTGATATAAACCTACCACCACCACCAGTGCTCCTGCCACAGGCTCCTCCTACACAGTGGTATCTCTTATCAGGATCCTGTATTATTATTTCCTTTCCTTTATCCTTCCTATGGGCAGTAAAGTCTAATTTTTGGGTACCTTAACATCTCCTGTCCACTTCCTTAAACTAGAAATGGTTCTAAAACTGTACACAAATATTTGCTTCATTAAGGTCTTTTCTTTCCCCAAACCAACTAAATCTCTTCTTAAATCAGCCCTCCCCAGAGATGGCAGAACCAGTTCTTCATGCACCATCTGCTCGCTTTATAACCTGTATGACTCACCTCCGTTCTATCTTTGCCTCATGCATTTTCTCCTACATCCCAAAGTACTAGACAATATTTCCGCCTTCAGATCACATATTTAACTGAATTTGGTGTTTCCAAAACATTCCCTATTCTTTCATGCCCATTCTATATGTCTTCTATTTATTTATTTATTTATTGAGATGGAGTCTCGCTCTGTTACCCAGGCTGGAATGCAATGGCACAATCTTGGCTCACTGTAACCTCCGCACCCTGGTTCAAGTGATTCTTCTGCCTCAGCCTCCTGAGTAGCTGGGATTACAGGCACACGTCACCATGCCTGGCTAATTTTTGTATTTTTAGTAGAGACAGGGTTTCACCATGTTAGCCAGACCGATCTTGAACTCCTGGCCTTGTGACCCATCCACCTCAGCCTCCCAAAGTGCTAGGATTACAAACATGAGCCATCTTGCCCAGCCTATATATCTTCTTAAACTTTTCCCAATTTTTCCTCTGGAAAAGACAAACGATTGCTTTATATCAATCTGCCGAACATTGATTTTCAAAGACTGTCAAGGTCTTTAATGTAATAAAGTTGGGAAGGGAACAATATTAATATCTTATATACATCTGTACATCAAAGAGCTCCCTAAATATCAATTCATGAAATGTAATAGTAAATTATAAAGTTCCTAGCATATCACCATCTATATCTTTTGCCCCTTTGCTAACACTGAATGTTCCCTAATTAATGATACTTCTAGTACACCTGCTATATTTCATTTACATTGTGCAAAAATAGCACTTTAGATTTAAATGATGCCTAAATTTTTGCCATGGCAACGTTCTTTTTTATAGTTCTTTAAACTTAATCTTATGCCCACCTGTCTCTGTGTACCCAGCCATCCCTCATAGCTAAATCAGAACTTGCTTTTCTATGGTCACTTTTGATTATGCACATTTTCTCCTACCTAATCAACACCTCTTAAACCTCCAGCCTGAAAATCCCACACACTTCAACAGCAGTGATGGCTCTAAATTATTCTTCATATGAAAATGAGTGATGTATAGAAATTTCTATTATAAGGCATTCTCAGTATCCTTGAGCATTATTTTGAGACTTTCGCTAGAGATCCCTGCAACACTCAATCTTGAAGAACTAGCTCAAATAAAACCTCCACTGTAAATCCCTTCTTAACTGCTCTTGGTTTCGAAGAGAATTTCCTTTTCTAAGTTACATTTTATAAATGCTTCTATTATATCATTTCCCACATGGCACTGTTAATATATGTTGGCACACATATATTATCCCTTACTCAGTATCCTCAGTATCCCTTACTGAGTTGTCAATCCTGGAAGCCTACGTCATGTCTGAATTATTTTTGTTATCTCCAGTCTCTAACATTGTGATGGCTGTCACTTAAAATTTTTGATCAATAAAAACTTGAATAAATGAAGAAAGAGAAGGATTACACAGTATTGATTAGGTTACCATTTACTTTAATGGCATTCAGTTTGCATTACATCCTGGTCACATTAATTGGGCTTGGGGGTGTTCCATGTCTCCTAGACACAGGGATACTTTTCATGTGATTTTATTTCTTTTTTTAAAAAAAAAATTCTGAGCTTATTCTTTGGTTGTTTGACTCCTATAACTTTCCCATTTGCTTTAAGGGCATATCTTTGTAGCCACTAAAACTTAGCTTATCAGTGGGGTGTATAGGGAGCTGAGCATTTTGATGGCTTAACTTCATGAAGTGGGAATCATCCATGATAAAATCATCATTTTATCCCAATAATTTGTCACATTCAGCCAACTCAGTTATTTTCTTTGCTCCTGAGTCAACATACCTAACTATTAGTTCTTATTTATCTAGAACAAGTCTACACTTTCACAATCCCTGACTGGAACAACATATGCCTGTATTCACAGAGCTTATGAATAAAGGTATTTCCTTAGGATGACCTTTAGTAGAATCTACAGTGCTTTGTAAACTATGAAGTACTTCAACAAGGTAAGAATCAATAACATTGTGCAAATGATAAGTGTGGCACTTTAATTATTTTAGAAATTCATTTTTTAAATGTACTTCAATGTGACACTCTTCAGAATAAGCACCTCCCAGACTAGATTTGCCTTTGTTATTTTATACAGAACATCTTGTTTGTATACTGTGGGTTACGATTAATAATATGAGCTTGCCTTCCAGGGAAGGTATGAAAAAATAACTAATTAATGAAGAATATTAAAAATGTCAAGGGCAATGAAGCTACTATTCTTAAACATTGTTGAATACCAAATAGAACGGAGGCTTAACAATTTGCAAAATTGCCATCCTGGAGTGGCCTAAATTATTTCTGAAATCTTAGTTTTTGCATTTTTATCTCTTGTTGCAAAGACAAAAAACATCTTTGCAATCAGGTATTTATCTCATTCTTCTACTGTGCTTGTGATTTTTTTTATTGAGGCTAACACAGAATATTAGTACTCAACTCTCTTTCATTCTTGATGCGCTGAGGAACCATATAATCTTTTTTACCAGAAACCCAGGTACCATGCTAGACTCTGACAGTACATAGTTGAATATGACATGAAGTCTGCTTTAGTCAATATACAGACCGGTATGAAATTAAAAAAAAATTAGTTTTGATATATACTAATAAATTATGGATTACTTATGATTGTAAATTAGTTCTTAGGTCTGTATAAGGGTATTGGGAGTCATTAATATTCTTAATTATGAGTCCAGGAATTGAGTTTTCTTTCTTACGTCTATTCTTTTTTATTTTCCCCAAACTTTCCATACCAGCTAGTGTAGTTGATTTATGATTACTGGTTTCAACTTGGAAAAATTGGTAGATCTGGTGCTAGAAGTGACTCTTGTAAGAAATTAGTGTCATAGGCTGGGCATGGTGGCTCATGCCTGTAAATTCTAGCACTTTGAGAGGCCAAGGCGGGTAGATAATCTGAGGTCAGGAGTTCGTTCAAGACCAACCTGGCCAACATGATGAAACCCTGTCTCTACTAAAAATATACAAATTAGCTGGGTGTAGTGGTGCCCACTTGTAATCCTAGCTACTCAGGAGGCTGAAGTAGGAGAATCACTTGAACCCGGGAGGCAGAGGTGGCAGTGAGCTGAGATTGAACCATTGCACTCCAGCCTGGGCAACAAGAGGGAGACTCCATCTCAAAAAGAAAGAAATAGAGAGAGAGAGAAAGAGAGAGAGAGAGACAGAAATAGAAAGAGGGAGAGGAAAGGAGAGGAGAGAAGAGGAGAGGAGAAGAGAGGAAAGGAAAGCAGGAGGAACGGAGGAGGAATGGAGGGAGGGAAATATAAAGGAAGGGAGGGAGGAAGGGAAGGAAGGAAGGGAGGAAGGAAGGAAGGAATTAGTGCCATAGAGTTTCAAGGTGAGAATCCTAAGGGTTATTTTACCACCCTTCTTACACAGGGTAATTGAAAACAGGTATTGATTAAGCAACATGAATTGTCCAAGAAGTACACAAAGACAGAATACATAAGTGGTAGCCTATTTCTCAGTTAGATTGCTTTGGGCTGCAAAAGGAAAAATAAAAGTAAAATAAAATAATTCAAAGCAGTTGTACCTTCAGGCAACCATTTTTTTTGTATCTCAAATCTTGTCTCAACAATTTCTTATAGAGTTCATTCTCAGGCAGCTGTCTCCACATGGTCCTCTTGCTATGGTCAGCAAGTCTTGGCTTACATCCATCCTTTGTTCATAGCCAGTAGATGGCATGCTCTGTACCTGCATTCCCAGCACAACTGTTGAGAGTCAGTCCAATCACACATACTACCTCACGTGACCACTGAGCCATGTGGATATAAGGCACAGAATGGTTACTCTCGGTTATGTACTCATAGCTACAGGTGGAAGGAGGAAAAGGGAATTGAATGCTAGGAAGACAACAAAGACGTGACATCCTGGTGTCTAATTGCAGCAGCTACTTTTCGGACCTAATCAGATTCAATAGTTCTTATTTGTTTTTGCATATAAGGAACTCTTTTCTAAATTTTCGAGAGCATTTTTGTCAATGTAACTAGATTTTATATTCCTTATGGTACATTATTTTTCCATTTTTGCATTCTTGATTACACTACTACTGTCCATTTACCAAAATCGTGAGTTCCACAGCATTATACATTTCTATTTATCCTCAGTAAATACTCTGCATGGGGCTAGGCACACAATAAATATGTGGTAAACAAGTGGTGAATTGGTGTGAATTACTTTCTAGCAGATTATTTTCTTCTATCAATCATGAGGCAGTATTTATTTTTCAGTTTATTCTTTGTGTACCAAGCAGAGATATCCAAGATCTGCAATGATTTAGGCCTCTTCTGTCTGGCTTTGAATTTATCATCTAGTTTTGAGATTTCTTTTTTTAAAAAAAAGTTAGATTTAGAACATATTATTTGTTCTGCATTCATAATTAAAATTTAAGAGGTAGTCATTTTTATAAGGACTTTGTTAACTCCATTACAATATTGGTTAATGTGATTTTGTGTTTGTAGGCTTGAAACAGATTGAACTAGCAGGTAGAATTGCAGATTCATTTAATGATGTAGAAAACATGAAGTAATAATATTCAAAATTATAGATGCTCAAGAAGGGAAAATGAGCATTTTTAGTAAATAAGTTTCTGAATTTCTACCTTTGAAAAATGTTTCTCCTCCCTTTCCTTTTCTGCCCACACACCTGTCAGTGGCTGTGGGAACATATTTAACAAAAAACAAGCAAACTATAGAATCTCTTTGAGGGTTCATACACTACAAGCATCGCTCAATCACTTCATAATACTGTGTCATAGATATAACCTTTTTCTGTACTGTCTTTAAACCTCTGGATGAAATGGGAAAAATTCATCTAATATTAACAACGGCATGGCCACCTGCCTTTATAGGTCCACACTTGCTGGATCCTTACACTCCAGTCACCATGACTTTTCCATCTTTACAACACATCTCAGGGTCATTGCATGTGCTATGGCTGCTGTCTGGAGTGTTCTCTTTCCTGCTCACATAGCTAACTTCAACTCAGACCGCAGCTCTCAACACAAACACCACTTGCTCAGATGCTTTTCCTGGCCCATTAATCCAAGTTAGGCCATTGTGCTGCAGCACTCTACAGTTTTCTTTCACAGCTCTTACCCACATCTGTGATTCACTGCTTACCTATATATTCATTTAGTTGATATCTGCCTTTTATACTACCATGTGGCATAAAAAAACATCTGTTCTTTTTTCCAATTATACACCCATGGCATCGAGCAGTTCTTGGCTAAAGCATGTATCTAATAATGATTTGTGTTTGAAAAATGCAACTCCCAGTCTCTTACTGAGTAATCACAATAGCTACCTCAGGCTGAGCATAGTATAGTTTCCAAGAGTGAGTGTCATTCATCTTTTCCTTCCCTGTATGTGCCTACTGCTCCACCCATCATGAAATAAAATTCCCTTCCCTTGAATCTGGGCTGGCGTTGAGAGTTGGCTTGGTCAACAGAATGTGAAAACAGTAATGTGCCAGTTCCAGGCCTGGCTTTAAGAAATATATCACCTTGCTCAACCTCTCTCTTAGATGAGAACTACCTGTGGAAAAGAAGACTAGGAAAGATTACTGAGTGATGAGATACTAGAGAGAGAGAGACAGAGACAGTCAGAGACCACACTGAGCAGTACTGAGATGCCAGACATGTTAAGGCAGCTTTCTTGAACCTTCTAGCTTCTAATTAAGTGCCGCCAAGCCAATGACCCCAGCTAATGCCAAGTGGGGCAGAAGAACCTCTCTGCTGAACTTTACTCTAATTACTAACAGCAGGGTCATAAGAAATGATAAATTGTTCTTCTTTTAAATGTGGGATGTTTTGTTATACAGCAATAGAAAGTGAAACTGTGGCCCATCAGGAGCTGTCATTATCTCTTTAAAAAAAATTTCATAGACATTTAGACAACTTTCACAAGGTTTCTTTTACAAATCACATGATTTGTAAAAGAAAAGATCAAGATTGTGTTACACATTTTCAGAAAAATAATCTAGGGCTTTTTCTTTAATATCACATGAACTTACTTCACTGTCAGTAAAATATATTCTCCAATTCCTAAACAACTACAATGTTGGCAATATTTATTGCATTTGTAAAATACAGACCATCAAAATAGAGTGATGGAGGAGATTTGTGAAATGAAGAAATCAATAGACTAGGAGTCAGAAGACCTGGGTTGAGGTCCTCAGTTACCGCCCTCAACTCTGAGCAGTTACTTCATCTATAAAATAAACAACAGAACTCATCTTCAGGGCCCGTGATGAAATGTAAATAAGATCATGTACTTTATAGCCTTTTCTAAGCTTTAAAGAGCAATGGACATGTTAGCAAATAGTCTATAATTTTAGAATCGGAATGCCTTGAATTATTTAAAGGTTTATCCATTTTGCAATTACCATTAACCTTTGGGGTATGATGTTTATGCAAATTCATTAGAATCAGAATAGCATTATTTCAATTATGATTCTAGAGGAAATTTAGGCTCTGAGGAAGAAACAAATTATTTATCTGAATTTTCATAATGTTCAAACAAAATAGCCTGATCATTTTGATAAAGAACAGTGCAACTCTGAATTTTCAAAGTTTCTCAACACCAGGAGGGTCCTCTATTTTCTTTTATAGGCTCAATGATAAAGTTAGAAAACACTTATCTAAAACCATATTCTCCTAACTAGTTGATACCAGGGGATACGGTCATCTATTAATCAATTGACAATAAGCTAGATTTTGCTTGCAACTGAAAAAAAAAGAGGGCTAGTATAAAGTATTAGATGCTTATTTTAAAAAAGGAGGAAACCAGTTCTCTAGCCCTTAGCTGTGAAGAAGAAAACAAAGCAAAGGTTAAAATAGTTGGAAGAAGAAATATTCTTACTAATTTCACATTTTGGCCAGGCATCAAAGCATCTACAAAGTTAATGAGGTAAAACTAATTATATTATATTTTTATTTGTCATTAGCTTTACCTAACTTAGTCTGACTCCTCAAATACTTCCAGATGACCATTTGATTATCTCTGCTTCCTTTAAAAATACTACACAAGTTGAAGGCAGTACTAATCAATTTTGCTAATAACAAAACCAGAGAATTCAAAAATAGTTGTAGCTGACCTTGACGCTTTGCCTATAGATTTGTGAACTGAAAAATAATGACAGCAGTCATGATAGACTAACTAGTCTTCTAGGATACGAATCTCTGTTGGTTTTATATCCTGCAGCCATATATTATTTCTGAAACCACTAATCCTACTACTCTTACTCCTGCCAGTTCAATGAGTAGTTTAGTTTATCTTCCTCCATAACATTAATGGAGAGAAATCTTCTGGATGGGTAAAAAACAATTTAAACTCAGTGACAACTAAAAGAAGAAAAACAAATGGACTCTGAGCCATCTAGACTGCAGCCCAGAGATGAGGATAGAATCAAAATTAAAACAAAAACTTCAAACCATCATTTATCATATATACTTTTCAAAGAAGGATTGCGGGAGGAGAGTAGAATCCTGCAAGACACAGGATCAAATCCAAACACGAATTTATTCTACTATGCTATGGATTAAGGTATAATTGCATACTGATTTCTTACTAATCAGGCCACTTAAGTATCTGAAAAATAAGACCAGCTCAATCATTTCCAAAGCTCTTCAATCATTCAAACCACCAAAATATCTTGTGTAAAACAAATCTGTAATCTTCATCTGAAGTATTCTGATTTTAGCCAGGTAAACCACTGGACTAAAGAATCTTGAAGTCCCATTAGAAGCCCCAAGGCCTATGAATTATAATTACTGTCTACACAGCCCAATATCCTATACAGAAAACTCAAACCCTGCAAAATCTGGGAAATAAAATTAGAGGAAATCAGAGGGAATAAAAATACCATCATCTTTTTCTTTTAGACCCTCCAATTACTCTGGAAGAAAGGCAGAACTTCAGAATCATAGTGGGTTTTTGAAATTTGTTATTTATATTTTCCTGCAGGTCCTTTTTATAATATGGTTTATACTGGAAAGGCTCTGCCAGCAAATTCTGAATCTAAGGTCTGCTAAGGCCAGCTCCCTCCACCGAAGTACCACCTTCCACTGAAGCAGTCCTATGGACCAAGACTCTTAGGTTGTAGAGACCATTGGTTCAAGCTCTTTGATTTCCAAATGCAACTTTTACCTTATGGTTGTCTCACCTCCTAATGCTTTTGCCAAAACTTCAGAAGGTCAGTACTACTGGTACTGCTACATCTGCTGCTCTTGCCAGCTAGAAATCTCCTCAAGGATATAACGTGAAGAAAAGATTACTTCAACTTTCTACTCAGTAAAATGGAAGAGAGGAAGGTACAACTGAAAGGGAGAGATTACTGCCCAAATGTAGTACAATAATTGTCCTTGGGAGTGTTCCCCGGTTTCGTTGATATATTTATGTCTTATAAACAGCACAGAGCATGTTTGAGTGTTGCGAAATTTCCTCATGCCTCTTTCTATTCTCTGTGCAGCCACTCCTACCCCTTGTGTTCGAGTACTTCCAAGTTTTCTTATTTTCTTCTTTTTGTTTTTGTTTTTTGAGTTGAATTAATACACAATAAAGCATTATGGAGTTAATGTCTTAGCCAAATTTCTGAACTAATTTCTATTTTTAAAATAATCTAGTATGTAAAACATTTAACTCAAAAGAAAGTTGCTACTGGTAAATTACGCCTCAGAAGAAATATTCTGGGAAGAATTGCCATATATGTATGCAAACTATTTTTTATCCTACATGCCAAACAAGAATAGTCTTCATTGGTTTACAAGAGATTATATATTCAGCAGAACTTGTAAATTTTTAATCTTATACTCAAAGAATTTGAACCTCATACACAAAAACTTTCTTGTAGAATGCACTTCTAAACACTCCTCTTAAAAATTGACTGAAATGGTTAAGGAAAACTTAAATAGGAAAAAATAATTCTTTGTGAGTTATCAAACTAGATGATAGCGAACTACACATTATAAAATAGGAATATTGACAATCTATAGAGTAGAAAGGAACAAACTGAGAAAGAAGTTACCAGTGGACTAATTTATAACTCCTTTTCCTGAGAAAAGTAATATGCCACTGTGAAAATTGAAGTGATGGAGGATGAGATCTGAAGGCAAAGGCAAGTTGTGATTGCAATGAGATTAACTTCACTCTACTTGGAGCCTGTATTAGTCCAAACTCACATTGTTATAAAGATACTACTTGAGACTGAGTAATTTATAAAAGAAAGAGATTTAATTGACTCACAGTTTTACATGGCTGGGGAGGCTCTGGGCCACTGTAAACATGGCAGAAGGGGAAGCAAGCATCTTCTTCACAAGGCAGCAGGAGATAGAGAGAAATGTCGGGGAAACTGCCAAACACTTTTTAAAACCATCAGATCTCGTGAGAACTCCTTCACTATTAGGAGAAGCGCATGGAGGAAATTTCCCCTATGATCCAATCACCTCCCAACAGGTCCCTCCCTCTACATGCGGAGATTACAATTTGAGATGAGATTTGGGCGGGGACACAGCCACAAACCATATCAGAGCCTCCTTATCTAACAAGAATCATGAACATTTTAAGACAGTATCAGCAGGCTATAAGAATAAGTGCTAGGTTGTATAATAAAAAGCTTATAATGATGCTCGACTTGATTTCTCAATAGGGTAAAGATATAAATTGTGGCTCAGATAAGTTACTTTTGATAAAAGTGGCTCTATTTATAGTTATATCATGAAAACAATAAATGCAAACAAGAGTGTCCTCAATAAATCTAAATATTCACTCATTTCTACTTGTAAATAAATAAAGTAGTACTTACTTACAAATAATAAGAATTTTCTTCAACTGGGAAGAATACTTGTGAAGTCTGAAGCAAAATTTCCTAATTTGGAGGAGCAAGAGCATGGAACTAACATTCTGGGTAAAAATGGCCAGAATGTATCTATTTTTTGCCATTTCCAGCCAATAGATATCAGAGCAAATACTAGAGAATTACTTCATAACATGCAGTCAAGTTATTAAGAAGTTGGTAGTCAACTGAGCTGGTTCAGACAAGCCTCATGATAATGTGGCCCATATATTCTGATGTAAAACCTTTCAAAACTCTGGGGGTACTATGCATCATTCCCAGGATGTAGTGTTCCCTCAACTCTAGTCAACAGAATTCAAGGTAGGAGATCAGAATTATCAACACTGGATACCTTGAGTGTAAGATAACAGGACTGCAGAATTAAAAAGGCTGCTTGTAGTGTAATAATTTTTAATCAATATAAGAAAAATAATTGTGTAAAAGCAACATTCTCTAGTTAAGATTGCTCATAATTATAGATTGCATCTTACCTTCCTCAGACTGCTAACAATTGAATGGGTGATAGAAAACTACATACAGCATCTCCCAGTCCAGTATACTTTCTGACTGAAAGAATAAAACAGCGTTTGATTGGAAGAATCAAAAAGCACATGAGTGAAAGAATGCAAAGAGAATCTCCCTACATTGAGTGGGGTTCTGGAGAAATCTTCCCTGATTTAGAAATAAATAAACAAGGGGAAATGAGGCAATTAAATAACACAAATGGCTGTACTTAATAGAGAAAATGCCAGAAAAGGCTATTTCTATTTTTCTCCTACTACTGCCTTTGATTTGGTCCTATTACCTTCCCTTTTTCCTTCCCTTGGTGATACTACAACAAATCCTATTTATTTCTAATCATTCACGGGGTTAAAACAAATTCAAGTCCAGCAGAGTTTAATTTAAGATAACAAACTCCCATAAGGATAAAAATTCTTCTTCTACCCCAATTTTGTAACTGACTCAGGGCTTAGGGAATTTATGCTGAGAAAAAATACAAAACAAAACATGATCTGTCTATTCACTTGTCCATCATCCTCTTCTCCCGCTGTGGGATCTCTCAGGACCAAATTAATGGAAAGGGCTTTCTTAGGAAAAGAGAGAAAAGACTTCAATCACTGCTAGTGATATAACTTTGTCAGTGTCTTCTGTGGCAGGCACCTGACTGCAGGCAGAGGCTGTCTTATGTGATACAGTTGTGGGCTAATTTGGAAGCACCATATGGATTTCTGCACTGTAGAGTTTCCTGACCTGGGGAATAAGTTTGTTGATGACCTTTCACTGCCTCCATATCAGTTCTGCTCTTAAAATTATACCCTGCAACCTCATATACCTTTCAGTCTGCAGTCTGGCCAACTACATCTCGGACTGGGTATTCAAGATGGTAAAATAATGGCTAATCTCTGTGGAAATTCAGAGATTTTTGCCTTGACAATTGATTGCTTACTGCCTTCCCTCTCAAACCCTATCTTCCTAAGTTGTTGTTGACAGAAGACAGACTTACAAACATGATCAAGAACTATGCCTTTTTTATATCTCTCTTCAAATTCCAGTGATACATGAAACATTCTTACAAAAACTTTCTTACTACAAAATGGGTCAGTTCCAGCTCTTCAGAAACCCACAATCTCTATAGTTTTCTTGGATCTCTACTCGCTTGACTTGCGCTGGGTGGGTATGCGAAACAAGTCTCCTCCACAAGGAGGGAAGGATAAAACTCAAAGCTCATTCCCTCTAGCTAGGGCTACATTACACTACCTCAATACTTCTCTCTTCAGTTTATAGTCTCTTTATTTATGTGAAGAAGGCTGGAGCTGGATGATTGAGGAACAGACACAAACTGTTAATAATTCTATCAGTTGTCTGTTACTCTGTAACAGACCGCCACACGTGTACCAGCTTAAAACAATACGTATTATTTCACAATTTCTTATAGGTCAGGTGGCCTGACTGGGTCCTTGACTTAGGGTCTTACAAGGCTATAATCAAAGTGTTGGGTAGGCTGTGTTCTACCTGGAGACTAAAATGGAAAAGAATCTGCTTCCATGCCCATGCAGCAGTTGGCAATACTCATTTCCTTGCAGCTGTATGAGGGCCCCAGCTTCTTACTGTCTATAGGGTGGAGGCTGTCATGAGGTACTTGACATTGTCCACAGTTCCCTGCTATGTGACCCTTCTTGGAGGTAGTTTTCAATATGTCTCTTTGCCTCTTGAAAGCTAGAAGCAGAGTATTTTTCTGCAGTTAGCTGAGTGGGAATCTTAGAAATAGAGTCTCATCTACTTATATACAAATTATATAAGTGACTTTCAGTCACTTTGACAAATACCCTAATCCTTTATCTTTGCCTTTTTCTCTTGTTGAGAAGCAAACCATAGATTCCACCTCAACTAAAGGGTAGGAGAATATACAGGGGTGGGCATGACATATTGGGGGTCACCTTAGGATGTGTCTGCTAAATAGTTAAACCAGCCCTACAGAGATATAACCAGAAACTCCCTGTAGAATGTGTTTGTGCTTATCTATTTATTGAAGCTTTGAGATTTTAGCAGTAATTGACATCAAAAGGGAACATCTCTGTCAAATTTCTCTTACCAAAAAAATCAAAACTTAAGAAAAGATTCTATGAAGTAAAAGGATTTGAATAAGGAATACAAGTCATATGGGAATTGCATATGTTTTAGAGCTTAAATAATGAATAAATTTAGATAATGTATCAGAAGTGCATTCTAGACATCAGTTTGTGATTTTAAAGAAAGCAAAATAAAATGCAGCAAATATAAAGCAAGGAAAAATAGGAGATAAGAGTACACACTACAGTAATAAATAACAATGATCTACTCAAACAAAGAATTTAAGGAAAGAAAAAATACCATAGTAAAAATAAGTAATATTATAGATCGAGAAAAGAAAATCAACATTGTAAAAGACATAATAATTGAAGGGAAGGGCAAGGTTATGAGTGATAGTTAAAAGGAAATACAAGTGTGACTAATATTTGTAGCATTTCCATGTACTCAATTTCATATTCAATGTTGCTAAATTGAGAAATGTAGATTTAAATGTTTTATAAAGAATTCCATCTAACCATATATAGGACCAAATCCATCTATAAAAAATTATTTTACTAAAAGAAAAATATTACTGATTTATACAACACATAGGAAGAAAATAAAACAAGAAAATAGAAAACAAAATAATATAACTGAAGTAAGAGTAAAAAACCTACTCTGTTTAGTTTAATGTCGTTAATTTTCCAAATTTAAAAAAGGCTCTAAATCTCTAGAGTTTAAAAAAAGAATCCCAATTCATATGTATGGTGTTAAATAGAATCTCCACTAAAGCATCAGTCCAGAAATTTTGATTAGTTTAATAATAATGCTAGTTTGTTTCAAGGCTAGAGAAATTAGATGTCACCTTTTGATTGGAGGAATGTCAAAAAATTGCAAATATAATTTAAAACTGCTACAACTTCTTCAGACTCCTGTTGTCTCTTCCAGGAGTGGATCTTAGGGAGGAGGAAGTAAGGAGAATAAGAAGTCATCATCTAGCTGTTGATCATTTCTGCCATGGCAGACATCCATCTTTTGTGAGGCAAACATCTTTCACGGACGCATGTGTTTTATCTTTGGAGATTTATTCTGAAGCTACCTTCCACACTGCCCAATTTCCTGAAAAGGTATTACAGTTTTGGCTAACTCCTTGCAGGCTTCTTCTTCAAGTTCAGACTACATTAGTACCACCACCCACAATATCTTCCCATTACCCATCCTGGATAACATCCTGGAGTAATCTCTACCCATCTGGGCAAGTCACCGTGATGGGGAGGCATCGTTGTGCCCTGTAGCTGTGACTTTTCCACTGTAAGAAATGTCTCCTTGCTCGAAAAATAGTAGAAGTGATACTTGTTTGATACTATCTGGTCTTTCCTTGTCTTGCCATCTCAGGCAGATCCAGCCTGCTTCCTTCCTTCAGTCTTTGTTGGGTGAGAAGCAGGTGCAGCCTTCTTTGTTTGTGTACACCTTCACAACACCAGGGACAGCATTTAAGTTTTTCCCAAATCTCTTTGGTAATGCTTCACAGTCTCATGTGTATGCTTAGGCTAGAGAACAGAGCAGTAAGCCAAGTATATCCATACTTGTATGAACCCCTTCGAAATAATCTCCTTTAGAATATCTAGTCTTTACAAAGGTGTGAGGTAGATGATAGTGATAGACGAAGCAGGACCAGTTCTGGCATCTTTTAAGCTCTGCATGGATGTCACTACCATTTGTCTCAACAATATATAAAAATTAATTAGCTATTATTCTCTGCTTTGTGGTTTTAGTCAAAAGTCTGAATAGAGAAAATTTTCTTTCTTAACATTCTATTATAAAAATAATGAGTAACATTTAAGTGTTCATGTTACAAATACTGTGTGTCTAAAACCTCATTATATATACCAACAGCTTTAAGAAGTAAGCATTAGTATCACACCAAATTTTTGACATAGTTGAGGTAAGCCAGGAAACATATTTGGTGATGGAGACTTGCTGGAAAGAGGATTACTGGGGAGTGCTCTCGGGAAGAAAGACGGTAAACGGATGAGGATTGCAGGACTGGTCAAAGGAAGAAGTTGAACTGTGAGGCATTTGCAAAAAGGCATCACTTCATCCCAAGGGGAGCACCATCGTGGAGCGTTACCCTTTAGGTTTGTTCTGTGTTAAGGCAAAGTGACTAAGACATTGTGTCTGCACACTGACAACTCATTGACCTGAAAGGTTACCAATGGTTGAGGGCAATTACTGCAAAGGCACTTAGCTGGGAGTCATTAGCAAATATGGGCAGGAATGCCTCAGTCCTGAAATTATGGTCTGTGTGCTGACCCAAAACATGTATTAAATTTATTTATGACAGAAACTGAGGTTTAGCCAATTTAATTGTACTTTTCATTTTTACACACCCCACAGTTTGTAGGCACAGGAAATTCAACCCTGGACTTCCTGATTTTATAAATTCTCTTAGAATGATAACTGTGCTTATCCTTAAATCAGTCTGTAATAGGAGGAGGAACCAGCAGGAAGGTACAAAAAAATAAAGGAAGAAGGACACTAAAAAAGAAAGGAGAAAGGAAGAAAGCAAGAATATTTAGCCTGGAAGAAGTGAAAAAAGTAGGCTATGGCCATTGAAGAAGATTGAAAGGTGAATAAAGATCTTTTATGGAAAAAAAAGCACAATGACCAGATAGATTTACAGAAAAATTCACCTACCTGCAAAGACTGAATCATTTCAACTATATTTATAATATACCAGACTGTTGAAAAGTGGAGAGATTAATTCATACTCTGAAACCAGCATAACTTTAATCCCCAAACCTGACAATATTATAATGCAAAGAACACTGTAGATCAATTGTATTTATGAATATATATAATTCCAATTAAATTTTGAAATAAAATCTAATGATTCATAAGAGAGTAAAATACTTCATAAAAAGTAGGGTTTATTTCACAGATTCAAAGATAGATAAATGTAAGGTCGGTTGCCTTGCTGGGAGCTCGGACGCACCACCCCCCCCCGCTTTTTTCCCTTTTACAAGCCCCGAGCAAGCTCAGACATGCTTGGGCATGTTCCCTTCTTTCTTGCTCGCACAGCCTGGTCTTCCCTTAAAGAGCCCAGTATGCAAACAGGGTGCTGCAACCATAGCTTCTTAATAACCAATAGCAGCTAAGTCTTAACAACCAATAGCAGCTAAGTCTTAACAACCAATAGCAGCCGAGTCTTAACAACCAGTAGCAGTCGAGTCTTAATAATCAATTGCAGGCAAGTAATTCCAACCAATAACAAGCCAAGTCCTAGGTCAAGGCTTGTAACTTACCCAATAGCAGTCTTGCTCTCCCACAACCAATCGAGCTGTTTCACTCCCTATAAAACCCCCTGTCTAAGAGGAGTCGGTGCGACTTCTCCTGCTCCTCCTGTCCGGACCGCAGAAGCTCACCCGGGAGCCTGAATAAATTCCCTTGCATTGGATTATTTTGGTGCTGGCCTCAGTTTCTTTATTTTATCCTCGGAAACAAACCTTACAATAAGTAGCTAGAAATTTCTAATACAATTGAGAACTGAGACTGTCTATGTCAGCATGATTTAGATGAGACTAGACCATCTATGTCAACATGACTTGGCTCTTTATTTCAGAAAAACCTTGCCCAGGAAAGAACTACAAACTAAAAAATATTTTTTTATATATAAAATTCTTCCAGAACTATTTATTAAAGACCTGAGTCTTCTGACCTGGGTTATTTACTTATTAAATGATATTCTACTTATAAAACTTGCTTCAAGGCCTTTGCTTTGCTATATCTACCAATCTAAAACAATTTATCTTAAAACTTCGCTGTCCCAATCAGTCCTCTACATTGAAAGACTTACTCTAAACCACTTAGCTCAGACAACAAAAACCTATAAATATGCCGATTCTGACTTTCCCTCCTAAGGCACTGCTAAATCTCTATTAAGCAGTTTTCCCCCTTACTGTAGTGAGCTTAAATAAACTCAGTTTTGTTTCATTAATAGGTTGTCTTGAGATACTATGGTAAGTTCAACAGTATCAACAAATGTGATGTTATAACAATTATGCACAGAAATAGATATTAAATATTTTGCCATTAAGCAAATATAAATTGAAAAGCATATCATTAAAACAGGTAACACTGAAAAATAGTGACAATACCAAATGATGGGTACTGATGCCAGCATTTGGTACCTGTACCCAATGAGAGAGAGTAGATCTTTGATGTACCCTTGGTAGAAATATGAAGTGGAAAATAGTTTAGAAATTTCTTCTAAAGCAAAACATACTATATATGTCAGCAATTATAGCCCTAGGCATTTACTGCAGAGTACTGAAAACTTATGTCCATACAAAAACTTGTAAACATAGCAGAGTATTTGTAAACCATTATTTCCAAAATTATCAAAAACTGAAAACAAATCCAGTGCCCTCATGAGGAAATGATTAAACAAATTGTGGCAAATCTATATGATGAAATGCCACTCCACAAAATAAATTAATACACTATTGATATACTGCAACTACTTGAATGAAGTTAAGGTCATTATGTTGAATTAAAAAAAAATCCAATCTCAAAAGATTACGCATCATGTAATTTCACTTATATTACATTCTTGAAATGACAAGATTATAGAGATGAACAGATTAGTCATTGCCAGGGGACAGAAATTGGAGTAGGTACAATTATTAAGGGGTAGCACAAGGGAAAACTTTGTGATAATGGAACAGTTCTATATCTTGACTGTGGTGGTAACTTTATAAATCTATAAGTGACAAACTTGATTAGAACTACACACACACAAAAACACGCCATTAACAAATGCTGACCACTGGATAAATCAGCAGTCATTTCTAAGAAAAACCCTAAAAATATAGTGCAAAGAAAGCAAAAAATTGCCTATTATAATACTATCTGCTAAAAAACAGATGTTATAACATCGTATCAATTAAAATTTTTTTTTTGCAGAAAGTGTAGTAGTAATTGGATAAGTAATTTTTGTTAAAAGTTTTTATTACAATGTTATAACATATACAAGAAAATTGACTTACAATTATGGATTCGTGGTTAAAAATAAAGTAATTGATAAGTTCTAAAGTAACCACAATAAGGAGGATGATTTAATTGCTGATTCACCATGTTCAAAATTCAATGAATCAAGTAAGTCCCAAGTGGAACATAGAATATGCAAGTACTTTTCTATTAGTAAATTAAAGATTACCAATTTAGTTTCAGGAAAACAATATCATCTATCATGTTAATATAGTTTATTAAATTTTAATGGAGTTGTAGTTTTATTTTGAATTCTATCATCTGCTTTGCTTTATGGTCATGGACTTGCATGCTTAAACCTTTGATAAAATTATATATTTAAATGACATTATCATGAATAATTTGATTCAACATTGGTGTCTATGAGGATTTCTAAAACTTCTCTTCTCTATCCAAGTTTGATGAATATTATTATAATTCAGGCATATGCTTTTGGGAACTTCCCATGAAACAACCAGAAAGTGTTTAGTCTTTCTTGTAAGATTATGGTGTAATACATAATTAAAGCCCAAATTTGCAACGTAAAACTATAACAAATATTTGAATGCAATTTGTTAAGCATGCCATAAACACACCACAAGATAATTTTATATGAAATGATTACAGCCAAGAAATAAAATTTGTGACTAATAGATTTGCAAAATAAAAGAGACACATAATCAGTATAATATATTGTAGGAGAGTGAAACTCCATGATTACAAAAGCTCTAAAAGAAACAGTTTATAAAGTATCATTCGGCACACTGCTTTCTGTAGAACTTCTTAAATCCGGTATGATTCTGAGATCCTTAAATTGCAAAGACTGTATTTCCAAATGAGGTCATACTCACAGGTACAGGGAATTAGGCTTTGAAATTATCTTTTTGTAGGACACAATTAAAGACGCTATAATACCCATTGAGAATCTTGACAGTTTGGAATGGTGCCATGGAATAAAAACTTGAAGAGCCTAAGAACACCATTCTGAAGAAGGAAATGCTACACTAAGATCACACATTGATGCTTGAAGCACATTTGTCTTTCCAATTAGCTGAATGTATGTGTATATGTGTCTTGATAAGGGGACTGAACTTAAGTATTTCTTGTGTCACTTCTACATTACAGATTTCACAATACAATCTAATCTAGTGGCAGACTTACAAAATTTTTGCTGATTCCGAAGTCCTGTACAGCAGAATTTTAAGCTAAAGTAGGCAAAACCTTTGAGTCTCAATTTTTGACTTCCTCAGTTCCTGAAAGGACCTTGTAAAGCACTATAAGGAAAGTGGAATCCTGCACCCAATAGCTCAGGATGGTTTGCCAGGCTGCCTAGGTTAAAACACCATCATTGCATTTGGTATACTACTGAGGAAATGTAGCCAAATAAACAGGGCAAGAGAATGAGGAGTAAGGTTCTATAAATAAGCTTCCTGATAACCATTGTCAGCATTATGGAGAACAGTTATCTTCTGTAGAAAACATCAGGTGTTTCAGGGCTAAAGCAGATATGAAGGTTTCCAGGTAGGCAGTATAACCCAATCAAAAAATGGTTATTAAATGAGTTCAACTTGGTTTTTAAATTTTCTGCTGTGTCTGAAAATTTTCACATATAGCTTTCTGTATTTTCAGAAAATTCTATTTCTTATTAAAAGTGTTGGTTTTGTTAAGGGTCCTTCATCTTCCCCTAAAAAATACATTTTTCCTAGCCTAAGTCACTCAGTCTAAGATGAATCCTCAAGTGCTCTACAAAGACAATCCAGGGTGAGTGCTGGTACTCCAAGTCTTGTAAAACAAGATCATTTCAAAATGTGTTCACCAGCATGAATTGCCGATTTGTCAAGAAAGAAGCTGTTCATGTGAGCACTTCGTGCTCTCTTTGTCACACACACGCACACACACATGCTCACACACACACACACACACACACTTTCCAGTTCTCAAGGGAAAAACATAATTTTCCAAATGAGTACATTAATTTTTCAAACTAATATAATCAAATCCATAATTGGTAATATTCTTTCACATGCATCTCTAAAATAACTATAGTTATTCTCATTATCGTTATTTTTGAATCATCTAACACAGATTTCCACAATGTAACATAAACCTTGCTTTCCAATTTGTTCAAACATACCGTTTTTCAAAAATCTGAACTTGGTGTGTTTTTTCACTGAAAATGTTCCAGTAAGACATAACTATTTTCTCAATGATAAATAATTATTGTTATTTATCTCATTAATTTTGTAGGTGTATCTTCTTAAATTTTGCAAAGTCATCATGAATATACTGCTATTTACAAGAATCTTTGAAACCTTCCAAAATACCAACATACAATGCTATTTAATATTTGTAATTGTGAGTTCAAATCCTTACAAATAATTTCTAAGTTTGTATTAACTTTTTGTGCCTCATTTTCAACCAATTCACTGAAGAGAATCCCAGAGACATCCACAAGCAGCCTTGCACAGGATTTTTGTTTGTTTTACTAACTCATACTTATTGTTTCAAATTAAGCAATTAAAACAGCACTCTATAAATGAAAAAAAAAATCATAAAGACTTTTGCATAAGGCAGTTTTGTATCAATGAGCTTCTGATAGGTTTTGCAGTAGTAACAAGTAATATTACAATCTCAATTGTTCATAGCAGGCTTATTTCTTATTCACATTATTTGTCAGTTTCATGCTGTTTTTCCATGTATCTTCTTTATTCTGGGATCCAGATGGGTGGGATAGGCTCTGCCAATGACATGCATTCCCATAGAGGAATTATTCAATAGCACTTAAAGCTTCTGTTTAGATGTTGCGCATTCACACCTACTCACATTCAATTAATAGAAGCAAGTCAAATGGTCATGCACATCATTGGATGGGAAGTCTATTCATCCCACAGAGAGGCACCGCATGTCACACAGCATCTGGGAGAGATGTGTAAACCTCTCACAGGGAGGGTAGAAGACAACTGAATACAAAAACAAAATCCACCACAAACTTGCCTGACTAAACATTTTAAGAAGCAACTTGTCTTGTATTTGTGCATTTATGGAGTTTCTTAATGTCTGCTTTTAGCTACACGGAGGTAAAATATTGACCTGTATACTTCTTAGGAATTAAATTCTTAGTCAAAATATTATCTTCTTCCTCTAACCTGACTGGAGGTGGAGGATTGTGGTGATAAAGGAATAGGGACTTCATTCTCTCAAATATAAATACAAAGAACACTATGCTCTGATTTCTATGGCTATAAACTCATTTTTTTCTCTCCTAAACTTGCCATTCTCAAGTGAATCCTGTGCTTACCGATGGTAGAAATTAATTACATTTATTATCTTTGGGGAGTTTAGTTGCAATTTTGCCAGAGTAAAAGATTGCAGAATCTGCTCTTGAGACATGTTTTTTACTATTATGATTAATTCTATCTGGCTCCCATAACATTTATTATTTAACCATAACAATCAGACAAAACAATACAACTGCTTAGGTGCTGGTCATCAATCTTTTATGGGACTTTAAATGAGAAAACATAAAAAGGCATAGTATTTAATCAGTGCATCACAGTTTTTTTGTTCCCATTACCATAATCCTCAAGGCTTAGCTCATGTATAATATGGAGATTAAAAATACCAGCTTTCTTTCATATAGTCTGGATTGGAATAACTAATCAGGTGATATTTGGACATCCATTTAATTCTCTGTGTCTCAGTATCACTATAGTTTTTATTTCATGTATTTACTGTGAAAACTTAAAAAAAGCCTGTTAAAAGCTATGAAGAGCCTGGCCTATCAAAAATAAATATCTAATAATAATGATTTCTGCAATAGCAATTATTACTAATACCATCATAATTATTGTATTAAATTAGTTAATATGCACATATAAATCATTTATAATATTGTCTTGTACATAAAGTAAGTGCTACTAAAGTTTTAGCTATAATCTATTATTCTGTACTATCACCATCAAGATGTACTCTTTTCCATTCTGGAATTTTCAACCTCATGGTTTATTAAAGTTAGTTGGGAAAAGACATGTAAATTTTTGTTAACAAACACCATGTTGACATACTGAATGATTGTTTTTTTGAAACCGGTCTCACCATTTTCCCTTTGTTCTTTCTCAATACTTCTGAATCTGGTATTGTAGAATCAAAATTATTAACATATTTATTTTATGACAAATCCCAACTCTGCCATATAATACTTCTATAACCTTGAAAAGTTATTTAAATTTCTTAGCATTAGTTTGCTCATACTTAAAATAAATGTATCATGTATTTCACAGGGGTTTATGGGACGGTTCAAAGGAAATTATGAACTAAAGCCAATTAGTATCTCTTTAGTAAGTACTACTTGAAAAGCAGCATCCGTGCATATTCACAAATATTATTTAATTTAAAACAATAATGAACTACAAAAATGTACTTACTGGTAAATAAATACTTCTACCTACCAAAGTTTTGTCAACTAAAGTGGCAGCTTACATAATTTGGGAATAAAATATGTAAGCCTTTGCTACTTTTCAGGGTAATCCAGTTTGCAAACTTATAGAGCAGGTTATGTTTAAGAATACATTTTCTAAATCTTTTCTTCTGTATGCTTAAACTCTAAGACGCTTTATGAGAAAGGGTTCCCTGTTCAGATAAGTTTGAGAAACATTGTATACTATATATATATTTCATTAAGATTCAAAACAATTCATTAAAATTCTGAGAATTCCTACCAAATAAATGTTACATGTAGGAAAATTCAGATAATAAACTTCATTAAGGCCCTGAAGACATTTTACACAAAATCATTATTAACATTCTGAAGTTCTGCAAAACACAGTTGGATATAGGTCTGTTTTTCCAATTTATTACTTGATGTTACTGGTGTACATTGAAAGAGACACAAGGCTAGGAAACACAAGGAGACAGAAAATGTCACTCTTTGCCCAGGAGAACTGACACGAGAAATTTTCTGTTTTAAGGAATAAAAAATATGCAAAAAGTATCTGAGAACATGCTTAAAAGTCCAGGGTATTTTAGCTTGTAATTGAAAGACATAACCTTGGTCAAAATAATTGAACACCTGGGAAATAAGCACTTGTTCCTTAACTCCTTTTGAAAATTGCATTTTCAAATTGCATAAAGAGATTTCTGTTCTGGCTCTATGAAAAAAGCTTGCAGAAGGCAAATTATCCAATCAAAATCAACTAGATAAGCCAGACTGAATTTAAAAAGAAATCTGTTCAAAGGCCTCAGAGAGTTTCTGAAGCAGCCAGGACTTGAGAGACTAGGACCTAAAGAGAAGGAAATACTATAAAAGTGAGACTAACTCCTGGGTGTTGCTGTTTTCCTCAGGGCATTTGTTCATCCCTGGCATGAGTCAAAAGGCTGAAAATCCAGACACACAGCAGATATTGAGACACAAAGAAGCTATCAGAGCTTTAGAAGAACTCACAGGAATGAGAAGTGAAACTTTGAGTTTGGGGTTGCCAAGGCAGGAAGGACTGAGGGATCAATATCCTAGAAGGAGGAAGGAGTCAGAGAGAAGCAAGCCTAGCACTTTGTGCAGGTTTTTACCTTGAGACATTTGTTCATAGTGTTGTGCAGAACAAGAAGATATGATGACAAGGAAAAAGTGGCTGAATATCAGAGCAGAGATTCTCATTGTTTCTCAGTCCTAGGGAGAAAACAAATGGAGGTCAGAACAATGCATGCTTTTATTTGTATCTCTGCAGGGCTGTCCCAGAGAAATGCCATTGAGCCAGTAATACAGTGTCTCACAAGCACTTCAAAGCAGCCTCAAGTCACCTCATTCCCTAACTAGATTGAGGGGATCTTTCCCTCTGCTACTAGCCAGGGGATAGGATTAATGCCCTCTGGAGGAAAAAATATCATCCATAGGCACCATATTTTTTCAAATACATTATTGAACATTTAATTAAAATTAATTACCAAGAACAAGACCAAGAGGGGAAAACAAAACAAAAGAAAAAATACAAGCAGAACTATAGATAATCCAGATATCAGTGTAATTAGTTATGGACTTTAAATTAACAGTGATTAAGATGTTGAAAGAAACAGATAACTAAAATAAACTCTTTCATCAAAGATATAAAATCTACAAAAAAAAGGAATGAAAATTGATTCTACAATTGAAAATCACAATAATTTAAGATCTCAATAGATCACCTTAATAACAATTTAGACACAGCTGAAAAGAGGATTAGTGAGTCAGAAGATGAGCTGGTTGAAAATATTTTTCTGAAACACTAAGAACAAAAAGGATAGAGTATCCTGAGGCAAAGATTTGCTGAGAGGAGAAACTCAAGTCCCTGAGCATTCAAAAACACAGATTTAAAACATGAGTTATGCTAAATGTTTTAAAATGCAACTTGAGAGCATATAATTTTCAGAGTGAATCATATTAAATATCCTCTTTACTGAGAAATTGAATATAAAAAGAAACCCCTTCCCTCACAGCATTTAAAATAGCCTGGGGTCACTCATTATAATAAAAAGATGAAATATACATGTTTAGACAAAGATCTATTTACAGATGGTTGTAAATAAATTGTACCATTACTGCTTAACACTGGAAAAGTATTAGTGAAAAGTGAGTCTAACTCACTTTTATATAATCTTTTAAATTTTCTTCATTACATACTAGGAATGATACTTATAAGAGTAAAATGTTGCTTTTTCAAAGTTATTTTTGACTTCAGTAAATCTAGCTGGTGCCTACAACATACCCTAGAAGTCAGTGAGAATTACGTCCAATTGTTAACTTCCTTGCTACAGTGGCAATGCCATGAACTCAATGGCATTACATATACCCTCACCTATATCACCAAATAAGTTTTCCATTCATTTCTTTCTCTGTTTTCTAACGAGGTGAATTGGGTTAATACTGTTGAAATTTCATGACTAAATCGTGATTCCTTGTAGTTCTCAGATCCCTGACAATGTGCTTTTTAATATACTTCAGAAATGACACTTTATTTACTTCATACAATTAAATCTCTTTCTATAGTTGAATTTTAGAATAAAATTGTGGGAGAAAAACAAGACCAAAAGGTTCATTAAGGCATTCCCAGTGAAAAACATTGCATTAATTAATTATCTAATCCCCATGTATAGGGAGGTGATCCTCTTCTTTCTATGGAGAACAAAAAGGCTACCCTGTTATTAATCACTGTGAGTTTGAATATAAGGTGAATTACATAAAGACAAAGGATTTAAGCAATGGGATATTTGGGCCAAATAATTAATAATACAGAGGAGTGAAGTATATGTGACTTCTATATTATGAACTGCAACAGTAACTACATGCAACATTTCTTACCCTGCAACTCTGTGCCTTGAGATTGGCATTGTGTTCTGGAAGCCTCACTTGGCTGAGCAACTGGGAAATGAGATAAGGTAACTGGAGAGGGAACTGGAGTGGAGCCTGGAGGCAAAAACTCCAAAATGGCAGTGAGCAGTGATGGCCCCAGAAGGTAATTGGGCATTCACTTACCCAATGAACTGAAAAGAACAAAAATGAGTTTCCTTCTGTGATGGAGCCAGGGCACTAGAAAATCTGATTAAATGGCTCACGATCAAAAGAATGTTTGTTAATTGTCCAGTTCAACAGAAATTGTTGAAATTAAAAATAAATATACACTTCTTTTTAAGACGCATAACTTAAGATAGAGCTGAACACCTCGATATATATATATACATTCTATTTTTGTTCTTGTGACATGAGTTCAAGACAAATTTCCATCAGAGTTGTTTAAGAAATTCATAAGGGTACCTTCACTCAGTTATAGGAAAACCATTGAAAAATTAGTTATCTATGTTCACGGTATGCTAAGTAAAAGCATAAGGTTTATTCATATTTTTCCCCCAAAAATTCAAGTACTTTATAGGCTGTAGAGCTGGAGCAGAGCAGCTCTTCACCCTTAGAAGCAGCTACATCCAGCTGCTGTTGAACTGAGCCTGAATGGGTCATTTCTGCTCATGGGCAGATTCAAAAATGTCTCCATTCAGGTCTTCACTACCACAAAGTTTCCCAAAGAGACTCTCACCACTGCTGTTCAGATGCGAGAACAAAGACATAACCTGTCATCGGGAAGGAGGCTATGTTAAACAAGGATTTTAGTCCTGCCTTGTGAAGAAATTCCATATGGATGCTGCGAAAATGCAAAGTAATCCTTCTCAACCATCTGAAATCACAACTGTTCCTCTGGAGATGGCATGGGAAGACATTCCAAAAGTAGGACCAGAAGTTTTTTGTTACGAACTCCTGCGGTTGTGTTGGTAGTGGTGGTGGTGGTGTTGTGTTTGTGTTTGTGTGCCTGTGTGTTTTGCCTCAGCCTATTGTGTCTATTTTGAGTGGTTGCAAATAGGTTTGAGGCTATAGTTTCTATGTTTGCAGATCTGTTAAACTGGGAAAATCATGGAATGGGGTCAGCAAAAAATGGGGAGGCTATGAATGGAGCTTAAGAACCTGGCAATGTATAACCGGCCCCTTGGGGGGAAATGCTTAGCCTGCTTCAGCAATTTTGGGGTCAATTTAAACCACATGGGGCGAGAGGGCAATTCAGGTGTCCACTGCTGACAGATTGCTCTCCCTTATACTTTTGAGGCATGGCAAAATTCCAAACTAATTCATGTGGTCAGGTGGAAAGCCATGAACATTCTCAAGAAATCTGTCTCAGTCCTGGAGATTTCAGTCTGCAAATGATGCCTTTCACGGATGGAAATAGCAGCTTTTACGTTAACCAATAATTCTTTTCACCTTTGCACTACAGATTAGCCCCAAAATATATAGCTAGAAAGACAATTAAGTATATTAATAGATTAAGAGGTTCAGAGAGAAAGTAAAGAAGCCAATAAAAATGGGTGCCGTGATTAAACCTAATATAATCTCTTTGTTATAGGGTAACGTAAACACACACAGAGTGTACAGTTGGCCTTTGAACAAAGGGGCTTTGAACTGTGAGATCTACTTATACATACATTTTCTTCCACCTCCACCACCTCTGAGAGAACAAGACCAACTTCTCTTCCTCCTGCTCAGCTGCTCAATATGAAGAGGACGAGGATGAGCACCTTTATGATCATCCTCTTCCACTTCATGAATTGTAAATGTATTTTCTCTTATGATTTTCATAATAATGTTTTATTAAGCTTTACTTTGTTGTAAAAATTAAGTAATAAAACACATATAACAAACAAAATGTGTCAATTTACTGTTTATGTTATCAGAAAGTCTTCCTGTCAACAGTAGGCTACAGGTTCTTGCAAAGGTAATTGCAGTTTTTCCCATTAAAAGTAATGGCAAAACCCACAATTACTTTTGCACCCACCTAATATTAGTAGTTAAGTTTTGGGGGAGTCAAAAGTTATATACAGATTTTTGATCGCATGAGGTGGGGAGGTGCCCCTAACGCCTGCATTGTTCAAGGGTAAACTGCACATTCTACTTTTCTTGTGTTAATGACAGAATTGGTACCAGGTAGCCTGTGAAATAAAGGGGAAGGAATAAATGTGCATTTTGAAGAAGGGGGGAAATGCTTGCAAGGAAACGTTGTTTAACATATTCCAACTACTGTTTGAAAACTAAGCAGGAGCACTGGGCGCTGGTAGGTCAGAGAGACCTACAGTCATTCATCCATTCCCCTTCACAAGAAAAGAAGAAAAAGGGTGAGGTGAGTCCTAAGAACACCAGTGTCTAATGTAATTAATTTAAAAATTCTAAATTATATTAGCAGAGTTCTTAAGACTAATTTAATAAGGATGTTGAATGAAAGATTTTTTTTAAAATTGCCAAATACTACTTTAGACTGTTTTCCTAGTAATATGATGGAGCATGTAATCAGAGATGTCCATGGACTTATAGAAAGTAATTGATTGGTTCAGCTGTAGGTTGAGAGAGATCATTAATAGCCAATAAAAAGGATTTTTTTTTTTTTTTTGGTAGAGGAGGAATAGAAGTAAGATCCAAACACAGGTTTATGCCAGAATATAGAGAATTTTGAATGAAAGGCATTTGGGTAATGTCTTCAGCAGGTGAAAAGGAGGGTCTGGGCTAAGACTGAGACCATGGGAAAGGCGGGAAAACACTGGGTGTGCAGTTGAATTACTTAGCACACTTTTTAGAGCTGGTAGCCGAATCTCAACTAGCAGAAACTGGCTTAGGCCAAAACCAAACAACAGCAACAAAAAAGATGTGTTAGCTAAAATTACTGAATCCCCTGAAAATTATAGGGGATCCAGAATCTGAAACAGCTCATGAAAACATAGAAGAGTATATTTATTAAAGCAAGAACTCTGAAACCAGATTGTCTGCATTTAAATCCCTGTACTGGGTAACCTGGAATATGTGATTTAATTTTCAGTGACTGACTCTATTTTCTTTCCTCTAAAATGAACATAATAATCTCTTCATAGAATTTTTGAAAGAATTAAATAAAGTTACTATTCAAGTAACTTAGGAGAGCATAGCATATTTGCTATCTTCACATCAGGACTCCTTCTTTCTTTCTTTCTTTCTTTCTTTCTTTCTTTCTTTCTTTCTTTCTTTCTTTCTTTCTTTCTTTCTTTCTTTCTTCTTTCTTTCTTTCTCATGTCTCCTCACTGCTTTCTTCTAGTTTTCATTCTGACACGTTGTTCTCATTTGATTGCCAGCTCTCAGCTTTCAGCCTGTCCTCACAGCAACCCTAGCAGAAACACAACTTCTTTTTCCCAATAGTTATAAGACATTTGACTTATTCTGATTGGACTAATTTGTAAGTCACACTCAAATCCCCAGTGAGAAAGGGAAGATGGCCAGAGGATGCACTAGTCTGACTTGGTAAGCCTGGGTCAGTTGCTCATCCTACAGCTAACAGTTAGTCCAACTCTGTGGAGCAAGAATGGATTGAATGCTTCCACCCAGGAAAACAGAATCAGCTACCAAAAAGAGAAGAAATGGATGCTGGGTAGATTAAAAACAATACCTGTATTCCATAGTTTTGAGAAGGAATACCTGTCATGATTTCATGCAGATTGAGGAGCATTAGGTAAAGACCAAGAAGAGACCTTTAATAATTTCTCAACTAAGCCTCAATTCGTGTTTTATCACCATTAAAGTTGTCACAATTATCAAGCTAGAAAAGTTCCTTTGTGATAATTTTGTATTTTTCCTTAAATTAATAATTTTTACTATTTATTTAGTGCCTGCTCATGACAGGCATTGTGCCAGATGATTTACTTGTCACTAGCTCTGTAGTCTAATGCAAATGTCACCTTTCTTTGAAAGCTCAGGCCTGGCCCATGCACAGAAGCTGGCAGTCACGACTTAAACACGGGTCTGTTTGAACTTCATGGCAATGGTCTGTCTGCCACATTGCGGGGGGTCCTTTCTTCCTGCTTTGCTTTTCTCTTGGTCAAATGATCTCAGACAGTATCAAGCAGGTCAAGTAGAGAGCTTTGAGGCCAAACGTATCCCTAGTGTTTTGAAGTCATTCCAGCCAACTAGCTTCCTACCTCAGCCAGGCTGTAGCCCTATTTTCTGTTGCCAAGAGAGGGATATTATACCTATTGGTAATTTGGGATGAGGCCCTTTAGAAAGCTGCTAGCATCTCTGTCTTTGAATGACAGGGATTTGTAGCCATCTGTCACTCACATTCTAACACAGAGGTGTTGCTTTAGATGTGTACATCTCCTCAGCGCCTGTTCATTGTTCCAACTTCATCTGTATTACCGCAGCCTTCTCTTCGGAGCCCCTCCCTGTTCCCAGCTTCTCTCCACTTCCTCAGGTCTTCTAAGGGCCCACCCTGTGCAAGAAAACATCCTACAATCCTCTACCACATGCTGGCGTTTTCCTTTCTCACAATCATGAATTTTGGTTGAATTACAAAAACCTAGTCTTTGATTCCAAACATCTTTTCTGTTTTTCAAACATTTTCATAATTATTGATGCAATCAATAACTAATAATCTACATAATTATGCATGTACCTCAAACAATTAAATATCATACTGAATCAAGACTTTCTTTTTTTTTTTTTGAGATGGAATCTCCTTCTGTCGCCCAGGCTGGAGTGCAGTGATATGATCTCAGCTCACTGCAACCTCCACTTCCTGGGTTCAAGCAATTCTCCTGCCTCAGCCTCCCAAGTAGCTGGGATTACAGGGACCCACCACCATGCCTCGCTAATTTTTGTATTTTTAGTAGAGATGGGGTTTCCCCATCTTGGCCAGGCTGATCTTGAACTCCTGACCTCGTGATCTACCTGCCTTGGCCTCCCAAAGTGCTGGGATTACAGGCATAAGCCACTGCACCTGGCTGCCTTTCTATTTTCTTGTCATTTTTATTTTCTGCCCCAAAGCACATAGTCCAAGGAGGGGCACATGACTGACAGTCAATGGATGAAAAGCTTGTTGATTTTTCTAACACAAAAAATGCTAATTTCCTTTCTCTTTCGTTTCTCAGACTGTGACTAAGTTGGTTGGGGGGCCGTAACACCATCGTTCCATTTCCTCTCGCTGCTCAGCTATTGCTCTCCACCAGCATAAACTCAATTAAGGCTGAGTACTGAGTCTTATCTAAAATATTCTGGTGTCATAAAGCAAGGACCTCTTTTATTGTCTTGTCATTTTTCTATAGAGAACAAACTAAACCTACTATTAGAAAGAAAATACAATCTACTCCAGAAGTTTTCCCAGTATATAAAAAAAATCATAAATTCTCAGTTTTCAGAGTTACAATACAACTGCAGTACTCCTAAATTTATGCTTCTGAACAAAAGTACAATTCTCATTCTCACTGCCTCTTCTCTGTTGCCCTGCTTAATTTACTGTTATTCAATAGCAATTAAAACGATACTCTCATCCTAGTCAGTTGCAACTGAAAATCATTACATGCTGACAGCTCTGGGAGATGATGTTGGGAGAAAGGGGGCTGTAATATCTAGTCCATATCAGGGCACTGCTCAGACATGACGCCTAAAGAGCAGGGAGAATGAAACCTGCAGAGTAGAAGTTTCAGGACAAGGAGTTTTGTTCACGGAGTTTTGAAAAAGGACAGGTTGAGGCTGCTATCACCACCCATGCCATCTCTCTTCAGTGGAGCTGAAACAGTAATTGATTTTTGGAGCAGTCCATCTAAGTTTGCTCTACCCATTCCAAAACCTGTCTGAGATTACTTCACTGTCTTACTCACCTGGGAAAGGGAGAAAATGGGCAAAGGGGGTTGGGACGTGGAATACTGAGTGACTAAAGCAATAGACTGAAGTTATGCGCTGTTCTGATCCCAATATTCTGCATAACACAAGAGAGTCATTCAAGGCTTGGTTCTCTCTATCCCCATGATTACATAGAACACTAACAGCCTTGATATACGTCTGCTGTGCTAAGACTAATGGCACCTGGATTCTGGTCTTGCCTCTGCTCCTCCTTTGCAGTGAAAATGGAGGTAAATCCATTAATCTCATTTACTTTCAGTTTCTGAAACTGTGAAACTTCTGTATGTCTCCTGGTTTCGAAACAGGGATATACAGGAGTTGTTGCAAATTCAGACGCCTTCAAAGCCACAGAAGTATTTCAGGAAATTCAGTGGCTCAAAAACACAAGAAAAACTTAGAACTATAATAAACTGGTACATATACCTGGTCTAAAGACTTTCAGCATTCAAACTCAAGTTTTAGAAATGAACAGTATGTATTTTTAGATCTCTAGTTTTTGCCTCCCTTGACAAAAGAATCTCTTAATCCTTTTCTGCCCCGGTACTCTTTGAATATGAATTCCTTGGATAAGTAGATATCATAGTCTGACCAACTCATCATGTTAGTCCAAGCATCTGACAAAGTGCCTGGGACACAGTAGTTGGAAATTATAATTTGTTGAGTGGCTGGCAATTTTCCTTTAATCTTTAACTTTACAGAGTTAAATATTTGTTTGTTTGTTTTATTTTTAGGCCACTCCCTCATTTAACAGCTCTTGGCTTTCATGTATTTAATCACTTTCCATATCATCCATTCCTGGTGCCCTTTTCTAAGCCTTTCCTTGGCTATGAGAAGCACAATCGTTTGTAGTTTTATTTGCAACGTCTGAGACAACATCAGCAACAATATTCTTTCTCTAAGCAAAGACAGCACAGCAAAGAAGCCAACAATTAACCAGCATCTTTTTCTGGTGGCAGAAAAAGCATCTTTAGTCTTCTGGAGGTTCTCCACACCCTCTTTTAAGGAGCCCCTTTTCTGTTTTGCCCCTCCCTCATGTACCACTCTGTTTAAATTCCTAGTTCAATAATCCATTCAGCTCAACAGCTGCTTCTCTTTCTGTTCATCCTCTCTGCAGAACTGACCCAAACTCTGAGCTATTTCCAAGTTATTTCAAGACGGCTCTCTCAATCAGCTCCTTGGAGAGGTTGCAGAGCAGAGCAGGAGCTCTCTTAAAATTGGGCCGAGTCACATCCTAAACAGCTCC
Organism: Plecturocebus donacophilus; assembly: GCA_004027715.1. Classification (NCBI taxonomy): domain Eukaryota; kingdom Metazoa; phylum Chordata; class Mammalia; order Primates; family Pitheciidae; genus Plecturocebus; species Plecturocebus donacophilus. The sequence goes on from PVKP010002315.1 coordinate 84,594, forward strand.
AGGGAAATTTCCCTTATTTACACTCTAGCCACACAAAATGCTTACTCTCCCCTTGCAAGTCTCAAATGTTTGCAAGCCAATTGCAATATTCTATTTCTATAAAGGCTCAAAGGTCTTCCATGGAATCCACTTCAGCAAAAAATTTAAAGCCCAATACCAGGAATATGGAAGGGATTCTCTTACACTGTAAGTGAACAATGAGTATTATGTATTTACGGGTGAGATTTATTTCTTCTGTAAGTGCAAATGCATACTATTTTCAGAACTGGAGTCATTGAAGGAATTTTCTTTTTAGCATTTGCCTTCACTTAAGGCCCAGAGAGATAAACAGAGTTGGCTAATGATATCCTGGAGGAGACAAAGTCTCAGAAATGTAGCTGCTTGTCTTTCCACCTTGAAATTTCTCCCTTCTTTGCCTGTAAATAACCAAGATGTGTTTTACACAATTACATTGTGTTTAGCAAGCTGCAAAGGATCTGAGAAACCTGGGAACATCATGGCCTGTTCCTTTCCCTAAATTGAATGAAAACTGTTTCCTTTCCCTAAATTGAACTAAGACATATGTAATGTCTTAGTTCTGGCTGCTATAACAAATTATCACGGACTGGGTGGCTTAAATAACAGAAATATATTTATTAAAGTTGTAGAGACTGGGAAGTCCAAGATCAAGGTGTCAGGAGATCCAGTGTATGGTGAGAACCCACTTCTTGGTTCGCAAATGGTCATCTTCTCGTATCCTCACATGATGGAAAGCATAGAGGCATGGCAATCCCTCGTGACTCTTTTTAAGGGCACTAACCCCATAATGAGGGTTCCATCCTCATAACCTCACTTAAACCTAATCACTTTCCAAAGGCCCCACCTCCTAATACCATCTTATTGGGGGTTTGTCGGGGGTATAACCATAAATGTCCAGTCCATAGCACACAGCAAACATTCTAGGAAAGGAAGATGGTTCTGAGGATGCGAATAGTGGGGATCTTTTAGTGCAGAGAGAATGTCAGCTGGACCATGAAGTATGCGTAGGATCTGAATGGAGGGAGGCAGGCATGAGTGGGCAGAAAGTAGGGATATATTTTGATAGTAAAAAGACCGGTTTGACTGTATGGGAGGCTTTGTGTTGTAACCAAACAGCAATACAATAGATTCTAGCAGGTAGGAGGGAATATGTTTAGGCTAACTTCAAAGGCCAGGCAAAGCAGTTAAGATCTGATGCAGCAGGCAAAGACTGGAGAAACATCTTGAAGACAGCAGCAACATTATGAGACAACAGCTGTGTATAGTTGGAAATGGGCCCACTTTTGAAACTAGGAATATGGCCAGTTTCATCTACATTAAGGTCCTCCTCCCATCCACACCCCTCACTTTTTAAAATAGAGGACAATGGAGGTTGTTGAATCACCACTCTGTTGAACTTAGCAAAATTGTCGTTTTGTTTTATTTTACTTTGCCAGGATAACATCAGAATGGTTACACCAGTGAAAATAGGGTGTTCCCTAGAAGTTTTAGTTTTCTAGGTGATCTCTTCACATCATAGTGTCTGATAGTATCCAGTGATGTTGAAGTTAGAAAACCTCTTTTTTTTACTAAAATGCTCTTTCAGATTCTATGTCATATTTGTGTTTTTTTAGTCCTTTAATCCAAGTCTCAGTATTTGTATCTGTCGATTTGGTTAAATATGCTGACCTTTCAAAGTGTTAGGAAGAATCACTGACATAAGCCTATGAATGTATTTTGCCTAATGTAAGAAGCCACTATCATGTTGTTTCCAACCTTGCCTCAGAAAATTGAAGAGAAGTCTCCCTCTGTGTGTACCTCTATGTTTTGGTTGGTGAGAAATGTAAGAAGACAATAAAACTACAGCTGAGTCATGGCCTGGGGTTCTCCTGATGACTCAGTCAGTCTTTCAGTATTAGAGAACTCACAGAATTAGGTGGGCACAGTGTCCAGTGTGCTATTACAATAAAGGGAGAGTCTTATGTAGGATTCCCTCCAAGTCTATTCTGGGAAATTGATGGGGCTGCTGACAGGTTACTTAGTATTTCATGAAACATGAGTAAGGAAGTGAAGAAAGTGGACCATAATCAATCAAGGATGTGTTAATGAGCAGGTATCCACTATGGGCAATTAAGGCTCTTCCCTGCTGGGCCCCTCTCTTGAGTCTATAAATGCATTTCAGTATTTCCACACAAAAGATGAGAAGCCAGGGCATTTACCCACTGACTCAAGTCCCTTATGTGTTGCCATTATCCCTGAAGGTGCTACCCTCAGTCATTCGGAGCAGCCATGATTGCTGACCAGCTCACAGCCCTAGAGCCACGCGCACTTAGAGACACAGGCCTTGTAGGGGAGGCTGCCCACGTGTGCAGACATTACTGTCTCCACTATAGTTGAATTCAGAGGAGGGCTGAGGGGACATGAGATATTAACAGCTTCTGCTATAGGAAGTGCAATTTGTTTAAACATGGGAGGTGGCATTATCACAGAAAGTAAACTGACTCACAAAGAAGTTAATCAAAGGAAGGTTTTCATAAATGTGGCTGGAAATGAATGGTAAGATTAAGATTGCATAGTATTTTGGCTATGAAACCTGAGAACCACTGACATACTGTCTTCAGCTTACTCAAAGTCCCACTGGCAACAAGGACCGGGTAAAGAACAGTTTGTAATACCTAAAGTTTAACTCTCTGTCAGAAACAAATCAACTAGCTCAGGGAAAATGGTGGCTTAGCAGTTCCAATTAGATCAGCTAGAATTTATTATTTCATACAATTAGATACGTGTGCCTATTATAAATTTTATTAAACCTTTAAACAGACACTTCTTAGATAAACAGTAATAAGACAAGGGGGGGAAAAGCCAGAATAGGTGCCAAATGTTTCACATAAGTTTCTGTAAGAAGAATTGAAAGAAAGGTCAAAATATTTACATTGGGAAGGGCATGAAAACCAAAGGATATTCAAGTATCACAGATCTAAAGGAAAAATCTCAAGGGCCCAAGTCTAAAGTAGTTCACCCAAAAGGTATGTGCCTTTGCATAACAGCCAAAGATAATATGTGAACCGGAATTACATCCTGAATTAAAGTCCACAGCAAACAAGACATAAAGATGGAAGAAAAGAAGGAAAAAAGGAGGGAGGGAGGGAAGAAGAAAAGGAGGAAGGGAGGGAAGAAGAAAAGGAGGAAGGGAGGGAGGAAGGAAGGAAGGAAGAGAACAGAGGAGTCAAAGAAGGGAAAAGTAAGGAAGTCAGGAGAGAAGGAGAGAATTAGGGAAGCAAATAGAAAAAGAGAAAGCTCTTAGAGGGCAGCAAATACATTTTATGAACATGCCTTACCCTTAGGAGCATCTATAGCTCATATTTCAATATCAAGTTAATTAATTGCATCACTTAAAGATTGATTGCATGTCGAATTAATTAGCTGATTACTTGATCTAAACATCCATTCAGACAAATAATGGTGATAGTTCTGTCTAGACGCTGCCTGATTTTTGGCAAGGTCAATGTCTAGGAAGTCATTCCACAGCAAAATCCCAGCGCACAGTGCTGATGGAGTTCACAGTTGCTCTGAAGATAAGAGTCATTTGGACTTCCCTCACCTGGCACCTTCTTTGCCAGTTGGCATTGGGTTCCATTGCTGGCCAACGTTTCCAAAGTTAGGTGAAACTTACAATACTGGGACAGAACTTTGCAATTTTATTTACACACTATTTCTAAACTATAATAATTTCCACAGGTAGTCAATATAAAAAGGTGATATTTTACATTAAAAAAAATTTCTTTGCAATTTTATGTCTTTAAAATAGTAAGTATAATGGTCAATTTTATTTGTCAAGTTGGGGGGTATTTTTTTGAATAAGATTCAATGCAGTCAACTTTGGGTAAAGCAGGCTACCTGCCATAATGTAGAGGAGTTCATTCAATAAGTTGAAGACCTGAATTTAACCAAAAAAGTGACCTCCCCAAGCAAGAGGGCATTTCTAGAAGACTACATTTGCACTTCATTGGCATCACTGTCTTTCCTGGGTCTTGAGACTGCCAGCTCATACTACGGATTTGGCCTTGCCAGAGTCCATAAACACATGAGCCAATTCCTTTCATCTATCTCTCTTTTTGTCTGTCTGTCCATTTGACTCTAAGTATGTGTGTGTGTGTGTGTGTGTGTGTGTGTGTGTGTGTGTGTGTGTGAGAGAGAGAGAGAGATAATACATCTCCTATACATTCTGCTTCTCTGAAGAACCCTGATTGATACTGTAAATTTACATTTTATACTTTCAGCACATTTCAATTAAATTAAAACTTCAGTTTCTTAGTTGCCCCAGCCACATTTTAAGTGTTCAATACTCATAGGTAAGTAGTGGCTACATATAGTCCAGAGAAAGCATTGGCAAAAGTTTTCTATTAAGGACAGGATAGTAAATATTTTAGACTTTCTAGGTCATATGATTTCTGTTGCAGCTGGTCACTCTACAATTGCAGACCAGATGCAGCCGTAGATAATATGCAAATAAGTGGGTGTGATTGTGGTTCAATAAAACTTTATTTACAAAATCTGATAGTAAGCCACATTTGTCCTAGCCAGCTGTAGCTTGCCAGCTAATGCTGTAAAAGAATTGAAGCAATTTTCTGGCTTTATAGTTCTATGATTTAAAGATAGCTTTTGCATTTTATTAAATAAAGTACTTGTCCTGAAAACTATCCTTTCAAAGTCCCGGGCAATTTTATTAGGTTTATCTTGTTTTATTGAATATGAAATAGACTAAACATTTATAAAGACTAATGAAGTCAACTTGTATGTAAATAATTTAGAGCATTTAGAAATGCTAACATACTCGAGAATATTGTTTTATAATAAATCGATCTACTAATTCCATCAATAATCTGGACGTTAAAATTTCATGTCAGATAAATGGGTTCTAGATAAACTTAATCAAGGAATGGTCTGGTAAAGGACTAACAGTCTTAGCAAGATGGACATTGTATATGAGCATTAATTTTATCTGTTTTTCCTAACATTTATTATAATGTGTCTGTAGAATATTTAAAATTATTTACGTGGCTTACATTACATTGCTATTGGACAGTAATAGAAATACTCATGTAGTTTCATACTCATCTAGTCAGTTTGCATGATATCTATATTTATTTTACAAGCTCATGGAGAGCTGACACAAATTCAAGAGGCACGTGACTTATAGTTATCTGTAATTTGGTTGTTCTTGCTCCTGTTGCTGTTTTATATTTTTCTCAAATTAGGGAAACAAACGTTATCTGAGAAGAGTCATCCTAGAAACAACTGAATTAATTTTTAATCAGTTAATGGATATATATTTATTTGATAGCCAACTATATATATATATAATAAATTATATATGCCTTATATATAATGGACTACACTTTACTAAAGACATCTGACTGTAAAAAGCCATGATCTTTTATTCTAAGACATACATACTTTATGCCTTTATTTCATATTTTCACTATAAATTTCTCTAGATTGTCATTTTTACATTTCAAATTTAATATATTAAGGTCTATTAAATATAATAAAGTCAATTCATTTTAAATAAACAGTTTGACTCACATTGGCATACGAATATACCGATTCGACCATTACCCCATCAAGATATACAGGTTAGACATAACTGTAGAGTCTCCCCCTTTCCCGTGGAGATTCTCATCTCTTGGCTATTCAATCAGACAGGAATCGGGTACTTCCGTGAAGGGCCTTTGCAGATGTAATTAATGTTACTAATTAGCTGAGCGAGCTTCGCTTGGATTATCAGGTGGGCCCAACTCAATCACAGAAGCCCTTAAAAGTAGAAAAGGCAGGAGGAACAGGAGATCGGGGAATCCAAGTACGGGAAGGACAACGCAGCTCTGATACCTTGAAGATTCAGCAAAGGTTCTTCCCTGAAGGAGGGCATCGTAAGACACAAATGCTTCCTGAAGCTGAGACGGACCCCCGTCTCGCAGCCAGCAAGTAAATGGGACTTTATTCCCACGGCTGCCTGATACGGAATTCTTCTGAAAATCTGAATTGACTTGGACGTGAACTTATCCTCAGGGCTTCCAGAAAAACAAGGCAGCCTTGCCAACACCTTGATTTCAGCCTCATGAAGTGTGGAGCAGAGGATCGGATAGCCATGTCATACCTACACAACTGTGAAATAAGTAAGTGTTGCTTTATTTTCTGCATTTGTGATGATTTATGTCAATAATTGCAGGAAAATAATACAATCTAGAGTGCTTTTCTCTGTCTCTTGCCCCATGGTAACACTTCTAGTCACCTCTGTCTAAGGCAACCACTGTTCTGTTTCACTTCAGGTTAATTTTACTCTTTTTTTTTGAGGCGGAGTTTCACTCTGGTCACCCAGGCTGGAGTGCAGTGGCGCGACCTCCGCCACCTGGGTTCAAGCAGTTCTCCCGCCTCAGCCTCCCGAGTAGCTGGGACCACAGGCATCTGCCACCATGCCCAGCTAATGTTTGTATTTTTAGGAGAGACCGGGTTTCACCTTAATTTTACTTTTAATAAGATTTGTTATCAGTGAAATTACATAGTATGCATACTTTGATATTTGACTTGGTTACTTGACATATTTACTTTGAAATCCACTCATCACATGTATTTCTTTTTATTGCTGAGTAGTATTTTGCTGTATGACTATATCTCAGTTTTTATCTATTTGTTGATGAACACGTGTTGTTTTCATTGTTTGGTTCTGTCAAACAAACCTGCAATGAACATTCATGTTCAAATCTTTTTATGGACACAGAATATCTATCTCTTGGGAAAATATCTTGTAGTGGAAGTGCTATGTCATATAGTTAACTTTTAAACAAGTGCCCAACTGACTTTGACAATAGTTCTGTCATTTTACACTCTCATCAGCAAAGTATTAAAAAAACCCTCAGTAGTTCTATATCCTGGCCAATGCCTACTATGTTGATCTTATTTTTAATTTTAGCCACGTAATGGAAATTCAAAAAATATATTGTAAAAATGATCTTAACTTACATTTTCCTGATGATTAATGATGTTGAATAGCTTTTTTAATGCACATTGGCCTTTTTTATATGTTCTTCTGTAAAATGTCTGTTCAAATATTTTGCCAATTTGTAGTGCTTGGTTTATCTCTCATAGTTGCAATGTAAGAGTTTGTATTCAAAATAGAATCTTTTGCCAATTATATCTAAAATGCAAGTATTTTCTTCCAGTCAGTGTTTCAATATTTTATTTTTCTTAACCATATTCTTAATGAGCAGAAGTTTTTTAAAAAATGATAAGTACCATGTATTCTCTTTTTGTTGTTGTTAGTGCTTTTTATATCCTAAGAAACTGTTGCCTATGCCAAGATTGCGAAGAATTTCAACTACTCTGCTTAGAGATTGTATAGCTTTAGTTTCTGCATTTAGTTCTATGACCGACTTCAAGTCAATTTTGTTATTAGGGTAAGGTAGGTGTTAAGTTTCTTTCTGCTTTTGTTTTTTTTTCCTCTGAGTGCCAGATGTTCCACTTTTTGTTTTTCTCATTAAAGTAACTTGGCACACTTATTAAAAAACAACTGGTAATATAAGTTTGATTCTTTTTTTTGGATTCTGTTTGTTTCATTGATCTACATGTCTAACAATAGCACACAGTTTCTATTAGCATAGCATTATAGCAAGTCTTGGAACTAAGTATGGTGTCATACTTCTTTCACCTGCGTTAAGACTATTTTGCCTATTTTAGATCCTTCTGTACACATTTTAGAACCATATTCTAGTATCTACAAGTTGGAGTTTTAATAAGGATCATGGTGAATCTACAGATTAGAAAAAAATCTAACATTTTCACAATTTCAAATCTTTTTAGCCATGAAAATATTATTTCTTTGTTTAACTGATCTTTACTTTTACTCAATAATGTTTCGAAGGACTTTTTGGTACAGATACTACAAATATTGTTTATTTCTTCCTAAGAATTTATATATATATATATATATATATATATATATATATATATTTTAATTTTTAATCTTCTAAATATAGCATGTGGAAGCTTAATTTCTTTTTGTTTATAAATTAGATATTCTTCTAATTTGTTAAATTTACCTTTATCTAGTATCTTGGAGATTGCTTGAAGTTTTCTTTCCACCTGACTGTCAAACACAAATAGGGCATTTTACATATCCTACTCAAAAAAAAAATGTATGACTATAGTTTGTTTTGCCTTATGGCACCAGCTAGTATATGTAGTATAATGTTGAATGGAAGTGATAAAAGGGATATTCATGCATTATTCCCCCTGGATTTTAGAGAACAACATTTGGTTTTCACCAACTAGGACGTTCTTATGGATGCCCTTTTCCTAATTGAGAAATTTCTCTTCTATTTCTAGCGTGCAGAAAGATTTCTTGTGAACCAGTAGTGATTTTCACAAAATGCCTATTAAAACATCGCGTGATTTTTCTCATTTATTTTACTGTGAATTGCGTTAATTGGCTTTCTACCTGTTAACTGCATCTTACATCCCTATGGAAAACCCTGGTTTATATTTTTATTTTTACATACTGCTGAATTTGATTTATTATTTTCTTAAAGATGTGCGTGTCTATGTTGAAGAGGGATATTGGTTTGAAGTTCTTTTTAGTATCTTTTATGTATTTCAGTATCAATGAAATGCTGGCTTCCTAAAATGACTTAGAAGTTATTCCCTTTGTTTTTTAAAAATTTGTTTATTATACTTTAAATTCTAGGGTATAAAAATTTTTTTCCCTTCACCACCATTTTGTTAAAATAATTTGTGTAAGAGTGACAATGTTTCATTCTTAACTTTTAATAGAATTCACCAGTGAAGGTTTCTGGGTCTAGAGTGTACCTTTGAGAAGTTTTGTTTCTTTGTTTAATTGCAAATTAAAATTTGTTTAAAAATAGAGCAGTTTTTTTTTTTATTTAAAAACATTTCTCATGTCAGCTTCCGTAATTTGAGTTTTTCAGGAAATTTGTTTAGCAAAAAGATTTATAATGCCGTTAAATTGTTATAATATTTGTAGGTTATGTAGTCATGTCTTCTCTCATTAGTGACATTAGTAATTTGTACTTTTTCTCTATTTCATTCTTCTGATCAGTTTTCAGTGTAGGTAAAACCTGTTCAGTGTAGGTAAAATGTCAACAGTTTTTTTTTACCTGTTGTATTGGTTTTTGCAAAACCAGCTTTTGGTTTTCCTCATGTATCCTATTATGCCTGTATATCTAATTTTATCAACTTCTAATTTTATGTTCCTTTTACCTGTCAACTTTGAATTTCATGTTTTCATTTTCTTCTACTTTATAAGATAGAAATTTAGATCAATGCTTTTAAATCTTCCTTTTTAAATGCAAGTATTTAAAAAGATAAACTGTCTTCTGCACTGCTTAAAGTACATTACACAAATTTTTACATCTTACATTTCACTAGCATTTACTAGGAACAGATATCTTTATTTGTTTTTTTTTGTTTTTTTTTGGGGGGGGCCCATATTTGGAAGTGTGTTTTTTTATTACCATATATTTGGTGACTTTTTCACAAAATATCTGTTATTCATTTACAGCTTAATTTGCTATTTAAGAGAAGACATACTTTGTATAATTTTATTTCTTTTCACTCTATTGAGTTTTGTTTTATGATCCATAATATAGTCTAAGTTAATTCTTTTGTGCATTTAAAATGAATAAATATTCTGTAGTTGTTTGGAATATCCTAAAATAAAATGTCAATTAGGTCAAATTGACTGGTAGTGTTGTTAAATTCTCTTATATTCTAACTGATCTTTCATCTTTTTTTCCTATAAATTACTGAAAAGTGTTGAAATATCTAATTGTAATGGTGGGTTTACCAGTTTCTTATTTCAGTTCTATCAGTATGTTGTTTCATGTGTTTTAAAGCTCTGTAATTAAGGACATACACAGTTAGAATAATTACTTTCCTAAGTAATTAATCCTTTTGTTAGGACTAAAGGCTTTATTAAAAGAAAATCTCTAGTAACATTCTTGATTCCAAAATCTGCTTTTACAGATATTAGTATAACCACACCAGCTTTCTATTCAATATGGTTATCAAGGTATATATTTTTAATACTTTTATGCTTCCTCTATTTGGGGCTTTATATTTAAAATAGATTTAGTTTTGTCTCCCTTTGTTCTCCAGTTAAATATTTGACATTTTACTTTGAATATGTAGACTATTTAAATTAAATCTAAGCATCAGTGTGATTTTTGTTTAAGCCTGTCATGATTTGGATTTTATAACTAATTCTATTTGTCTCATCTATTTATTTTGTATTCTCTCTAGCCTTTTAAAAAATTAATTGATCATTTTTAGTATGCCATGTCATCTCTTCTACAAGCTTATTTGCTATATTCCTTTAAGAATTTTTGGTGGTTTCTCAGAGTTTACAAAATAAGCCTTTAGCTTAATAAGGCTTTAACATTATGCCTCCTCTCACATAGTCTGAGAAACTTATTAAGTGTTTTATTTTTCCCATACATTGTCTTATGGTCACATATGGTTTTCTACATATCATAAACCCCTCAATGCACTGTTGTTATTTTGGCTTTAAGTAGTCAAGTAATTAGTTGTGATTTTTAAACAATAGAAACACCTATATTTACTCACCTCTATACCACTTCTAATGTTTTCTTTTCTTTGTGAGGATCTGAGTTTTTACTGGCAGATATTTCATTAAATATGTATTTTAACATTTGTGCAGTCTGACTGCTGATGACATATTTTTCTCAGATGTTATGCTATATTAACTTAAGAACACCCAGTGGAAACTCTATTAGGACTTCCAGAGCACTTTCTCTGCCTATGTCCTGAATGGTTTTGCCTAGGTTTTGTTTTAGAGTTTTATGGTGTTAGATCTTTAGTATTATTGTTATAATTATACTTTAAGTTCTGGGGTACATAATGTGCAGAATGTGCAGGTTTGTTACATAGGTATACATGTGCCATGTTGGTTTGCTGCATCCATGCCACCATCGTCTGTTAGGAATTTCTCCTGAAGTTATCTCTCCTGAATCCCTCCATCCCCTGCAGTCCCTCCCCTAGACCCCCAATCCCTGCTACAGACCTCAGTGTGTAATGTTCCCCTCCCGGTGTCCCTGTGTTCTCTTTGTTCAACACCCACTTATATGCGAGAAGATGCGGTGTTTGGGTTTTTGTTCTTGTGTGACTTTGCTGAGAATGATGATTTCCAGCTTCCTCCATGTACCTGCTAAGGACACAAACTCATCCTTTTTTATGGCTGCATAGTATTCCATGGTATATATGTGTCACATTTTCTTTATACAGTCTATCATTGACAGGCATTTTGGTTGGTTTCAAGTCTTTCCTATTGTGGACAGTGCCACAGTAAACATATGTGTGCATGTGTCTTTGTAATAGAATTATTTATAATCCATTGAGTACATACCCAGTAATGGGATTTCTGGGTCAAATGGTATTTTTAGTTCTATATCCTTGAGGAATTGCCACATTATCTTCCATAATGGTTGAACTAATTTACAGTCCCACCGACAGCATCAAAGCATTCCTATTTCTCCATATCCTCTTCAGCATCTGTAGTATTCTCATTTTTTAATGTAACCATTCTAACTGGCATGAGATGGAATCTCAATGTGGTTTTGATTTGCATTTCTCTAATGATCAGTGATGATGAGCTTTTTTCATATGTTTGTAGGCTGCATAAATTTCTTTTTAAAAGTGTCTGTTCATATACTTTTCCCACTTTTTGATGAGAATGTTTGCTTTTACCTTGTAAATTTCTTTAAGTTCTTTGTAGATTCTGGATATTAGCCCTTTGTCAGATGGGTAGATTGCAAAAATATTTTCCCATTCTGTTTGCTGATTCACTCTAATGATACTTTAGCTGTGCAGAAGCTGTTTAATTTAATGAGATCCTATTTGTCTATTTTGGCTTTCCTTGCCATTGCTTTTGGTGTTTTGGTCGGGAAGTCCTTGCCCATTCCTATGTTCTGAATGGTTCTGCATAGTGTTTCTTCTAGGGATTATATGGTGTTGGGTCTTTCATTATCATTATTATAATACTTTAAGATCTGGGGTACATGTGTAGAATGTGAAGGTTTGTTACGTAGGTATACACATGCCATGACAGTTTGCTGCATCCATCCCATGGTCATCTACATTAGGTATTTCTCTAAATGTTATCCCTCCTCAATTGCCAGACCCCCTGCTATCCCTCCCTTAACCCCTTAACCCCCTAACCCCAGACAGGCCCTAGTGTGTGATGTTTCTTGCCCTTGTTTATGTGTTCTCATTGTTCAGCACCCAATTATGGGTGAGAACATGCGGTGTTTGGTTTTCTATTCCTGAATCAGTTTACCGAGCATGATGGGTTCCAGCTTCATCCATGTCCCTACAAAGGACATGAACTTATCCTTTTATATGGCTGCATACTATTCCATGGTGGATATATGCCCTGTTTTCTTTATACAGTCTAACATTGATCAGCATTTGGGTTATTTTCAAATCTTTGCCACTATGAACAGTGCTTCAACAAACATACGCGTGCACGGGTCTTTATAATAGAATTATTTATAATCCTTTGGGTATCTACTCAGTACCGGGATTCCTGAGTCAAATGGTATTTCTAGTTCTAGATCTTTGAGGAATCGCCACGCTTTCTTCCACAATGGTTGAACTAATTTGCAATCCCACAAACAGTGTAAAAGTGTTCCAATGTCTCTGCATCCTGTACATCATCTGTTGTATCCTGATATTTTAATGCTCGCCATTCTAATTGGCATGAGATGGTATCTTAACGTGGTTTTGATTTGCATTTCTCTAATGACCAGTGATGATGACCTGCCTATCATGTGTTTGTGGGCTGCATAAATGTCTTCTTTGAGAAGTGTCTGTTCATATTCTTTGCCCACTTTTTGATGGGATTGTTTGTTATTTTCTTGTAAACTTCTTTGAGTTATTTGTAGAAGGTGTATATTAGCTCTTTGTCAGAGGGGATTGCAAACTTTTTTTCCCCTTTCTGTTGGTTGCCAGTTCACTGCAATGATAATTTCTTTTGCTGTGCAGAAGACCTTTAATTTAATGTGGTCCCATTTGTCTATTTTGGCTTTTGTTGTCTTTGCTTTTAGTGTTTTAGTCATGAACTCCTTGCCCATGCATATGTTCTGAATGATTTTGCCTAGGTTTTCTTCTAGGGTTTATATGGTGTTGAGTCTTCTATTATCATTATTATTATTATTATACTTTAAGTCTGGGGTAAATGCGCAGAACATGCAGGTTTGTTACATAGCTATACGTATGCCATGGTGGTTTACTACATCCATCCTATGGTCATCTACATTAGGTATTTCTCCTCATGTTATCCCTCCCCAACTCCCCGATCTCCTGCTATATCTCTCTCATGCCCTCAACACCCGACAGGCCCCAGTTTATGAGGTTTCTTTCCCTGTGTCCATGTGTACTCATGGTTCAACACTCACTTATGAGTGAGATCATGTACTGTTTGATTTTCTGTTCTTGGGTCAGTTTGCTGAGAATGATGGGTTTCAGCTTCATCCATGTCCCTTCAAAGGATATGATGTCCTCCTTTTTATGGCTGCATCGTATTCCATGGTGTATATATGCCACATTTTCTTTATACAGTCTATCATTGATAGGCACTTTGTTAGGTTCCACGTCTGTACTATTTTGAATAGTGCACCAATAAACATATGTGTGCATGTGTCTTTACTAGAAAGATTTATAATTCTTTGGGTATATACCCAGTACTAGGATTTCTGGGTCAAATGGTATTTCTAGTTCTACATCCTTGAGGAATCGCCACACTTTCTTCCACAATGGTTAAACTAATTTGCAATCCCACCAACAGTGTAAAAGCATTCCTATTTCTCCAAATACTCTTCAGCATCTGTTGTCTCCTGATATTTTAATGATCGCTATTCTAACTGATGTGAGATGGTATCTCAATGTGTGTTGATTTGCATTTCTCTAATGACCATGGATGATGACCATCTTTTCATGTGTTTGTGGGCTACATAAATGTCTTCTATTGAAAACTCTGTTCATATTCTTTGCCCACTTTTTGATGAGGTTATTTTTTGTAAATTTCTTCCAGTTTTTTGTAGATTCTGGATTCTAGCCCTTTCACATGGGTAGATTACAGAAATGTTTTCCCATTCTGTTGGTTGCCCGTTTACTTTAATGATAATTTCTTTATCTCTAAAGAAGCTCTTTAATTTAATGAGATCCCATTTGTTTTCGGCATCTGTTGTCTCCTGATATTTTAATAATTGCCATTGTAACCAGCATGAGATGGTATCTCAATGTGTTTTGATTTGCATTTCTCTAATAACCAGTGATGATGACTATTTTTCATGTGTTTGTGGTCTACATAAATGTGTTCTTTTGAAAAGTGTCTGTTCATATTCTTTGACCACTTTTTGATGTGTTTTTTATTTTTTCTTGTAAGCTTCTTCCAGTTATTTGTAGATTCTGGATATTTGCCCTTTTTCAGATGGGTAGATTGCAAAAATTTTTTACCATTCTGTTGGTTGCCGGTTCACTCTAATGATAATTTCTTTATCTCTGCAGAAGCTCTTTAATTTAATGTGATCCCATTTGTCTGTTTAGGCTTTTGTTGTCATTGCTTTTGGTGTTTTAGTCATGAAGTCCTTGCCCATGCCTATGTACTGAATGGTTTTGCCTTGGTTTTCTTCTAGGGTTTTTATGGTGTTAGGTCTTTTACTACTATTATTATTATACTTTAAATTCTAGTGTACATGTGCAGAATGTGTAGATTTGTTATGTAGGTATCCATGTGCCATTGTGGTTTGCTGAATCCATCCCATGGTCATCTACATTAAGTATTTCTCCTAATGTTATCCCTCTTTATTTCTCTGACTCCCTGCTCTCTCTACGCTGTTCCCCAAACTGACTGGCCTCAGTGTGTGATGTTTCTCTTCCTTTGTCCATTTGTTCTTATTGTTCAACACCCATTTATAGGTGAGTACATGCAGTGTTGGTTTTCTGTTCTTGAGTCAGTTT
This sequence comes from Plecturocebus donacophilus, assembly GCA_004027715.1. Taxonomy (NCBI): domain Eukaryota; kingdom Metazoa; phylum Chordata; class Mammalia; order Primates; family Pitheciidae; genus Plecturocebus; species Plecturocebus donacophilus. Next base: position 99,642 of record PVKP010002315.1, read on the forward strand.
GCTGAGAATGATGGGTTCCAGCTTCATCCATGTCCCTGCAAAGGATGTGAACTCATCTTTTTTGATGGCTGCATACTATTCCATTCTGTTTATGTGCCATCTTTCCTTTATCCAGTCTATCATTGATGGGTATTTGGGTTGGTTTCAAGTCTTCACTACTGTGAAGAGTGTTTCAATAAACATATGTGTGCATGTGTCTTTATAATAGAAAGATTAATAATATTTTGGGTATATGCCCTGTAATTTGATTTCTTAGTCAAATGGTATTTCTAGTTCTAGATCCTTGAGGAATCATCACACATTCTTCCACAATGGTTGGACTAATTTGCAATCCCTCCAACAGTATAAAAGCATTCCTATTTCTCCACATCCCCTCCAGCATTCTTCGTCTCCTGATTTTTTAATGATCACTTTTGTAATTGGCCTGAGATGGTATCTCAATGTGGTTTTGATTTGCATTTCTCTAATCAACAGTAATCATGAGTGTCTTTCCATGTGTTTTTGGGCTGCATAAATGTCTTCCCTTGAGGAGTGTCTGTTCATATCCTTCCCCCACTTTTTGATGAAGTTGTTTGATTTTTCTTGTAAATATCTTTTAGTTCTTTATAGATTTTGGATATTACCCCTTTGTCAGATTGGTAGATTGCAGAAATTTTTTCCCATTCTGTTCATTGTTGATTCACTCTAATGAAAGTTTTTTTTTTTTAATTTTTTTTTTCTTTCTTTCTTTCTTTCTTTTTTTTTTCTTTGGTGTGCAGAAGCTCTTTAATTTAGTGAGATCCCATTTTTCTATTTTGGCTTTTGTTGCCATTGCTTTGGTGTTTTAGTCATGAAGTCCTTGCCCATGCCTGTGTTCTTAGTGGTTTTGCCTAGGTTTTCTTCTAGGCTTTATATAGTGTCAGGTCTCTTATTATTATTAGACTTTAAGTTGTGGGGTACATGTGCAGAATGTGCAAGTTTATTACATAGGTATACATGTGCCATCATGGTTTGCTGATTCCATGCCATGGTCATCTACATTAGATATTTCTCCTATTGTTATCCTTCTTCAATACCCTGACTTCCTGCTATCCCTACCCTATTCCCCCAACCCCTATCAGCCCCTGTGTGTGATGTTTCTCTCCCTCTGTCCATGTGTTCTCATTGTTCAACAGTCACTTATGCGAGAGAACATGCGGTGTTGGTTTTCTGTTCTTGAGTCAGTTTGCTGAGAACGATGGGTTCCAACTTCATCTGTGTCCAACCAAGGAACATGAACTCATCTTCTTTATGGCTGCATAGTATTCCATGGTGTATATGTGCCACATTTTCTTTATGCAGTCGATCATTGATGGGCATTTCAGTTGGTTTCAAGTCTTTGCTACTGTGAACAGTGCCACAATAAACAAACTTGTGCATGTGTCTTTATTATAGAATAATTTATAGTTCTTCGAGTATCTACTGAGTAATGGGATTTCCGGGTAAAATGGTATTTCTAGTTCTAGATCCTTGAGGAATCACCACACTTTCTTCCACAATTGTTGAACTAATTCGCAATCCCTCCAACAGTGTAAAAGTGTTCCACTTCTCCACATCCCCTCCAGCATCTGTTATCTTCTGATTTTTTATGATCGCCATTCTAATGGCATGAGATGGTATCTCAATGTGGTTTTTATTTGAATTTCTCTAATAACTAGTGATGATGACCTTCTTTTCATGTGTTTGTCACTTCGTAAATGTCTTCTTTACACAAGTGTCTGTTCATATTCTTCACCTACTTTTTGATGGAGTCGTTTTTGTTTTTTCTTGTAAATTTCTTTCAGTTCTTTGCAGACTCTGGATATTAGTCCTTTGTCAGATGCGTAGATTACAAAATTTTTTACCCATTCTGTTGGTTGCTGGTTCACTGCAATGATAGTTTCTTTTGCTGTGCAGATGCTCTTTAATTTAGTGAGATACCATTTGTCTGTTTTGGCTTTTGTTGCCCTTGCTTTTTGTGTTGTAGTCTTGAAGTTCTTGCCTATGAGTGTGTTTTGAATGGTTTTGCCTAGGTTTTCTTCTAGGGCTTTTATGTTGTAAGATCTTCTATTATAATCATCATCATTATTATACTTTATGTTCTGGGGTACATGTGCAGAACATGCAGGTTTGTTATATAGGTATACACATGCCATAGTGGTTTGCTGTGTCCATCCCATGGTCATTTACATTAAGTAATTCTCCTCATGTTATCCCTCCCTAATCCCTTGACACCATGCTATCCCTTCCCCATATGCCCAACCCCCGCCAGGCCCCAGTTTGTCATGTTTCTCTCCCTGTGTCCATATGTTCTGATTGTTCAACACCCACTTATGGGTGAGAACATGCAGTGTTTGGTTTTCTGTTATTGTGTCAGTTTCCTGAGAATGATGGGTTCCAGCTTCATCCATATCCCTTCAAAGACATGATCTCATTTTTATGGTTGCATTGTATTCCATGGTGTATATATGCCACATTTTCTTTATTCAGTCTATCATTAATGGGCATTTTGTTTGGTTCCATGTCTTTGCTATTTTGAATAGTGCCACAATAAACATATGTGTGCGTGTGTCTTTACAAGAATGATTTATTATTCTTTGGGTACATACCCAGTACTGGGATTTCCAGGTCAAATGATATTCTGAGTTCTAGATCCTTGGATCTAGGAATAGCCACACTTTCTTCCACCATGGTTAAACTGATTTGCAATCCCTCCAACAGTGTAAAAGCATTCCTATGTCTCCAAATTCTCTTTAGCATCTGTTGTCTCCTGATATTTCAATGATTGCCATTGTAACTGGCATGAGATGGTATCTCAATGGGTTTTGACTGGCATTTCTCTAATGACCACTGATGATGACTGTCTTTTTATGTTTTTGTGGGCTGAATAAATGTCTTCTTTTGAAATTATCTTTTCATATCATTTGCCCACTTTTTAATGGGGTTGTTGGTGTTTTTCTTGTAAAGTCATTTCAGTTATTAGTAGACTCTGGATGTTAACCCTTGGTCAGATGGGTAGATAACAAAAATTTTTCTTCATTCTGTTGGTTGCTGGTTCACTCTAATGACAGTCGTTTGCTCTACAGAACCTCTTTAATTTAATGAGATTCCATTTGTCTCCTTTGGCTTTCGTTACTATTGCTTTTGGTGTTGTAGTCATGAAGTCCTTGCCCATGCCTACCTTCTGAATGGTTTTGCCTAGATTTTCTTCTAGGGTTTTTACGGTGTTATTTCTTTTCTTATTATTATCATACTTTATTTATCGTACTTCTTGGGTACATGTGAGAATGTGCACATTTGTTATGTAGGTAAACATGTGCCATCATGGTTTTCTGCATCCATCCCTGGATAATCTATATTAGGTATTTCTCCTAATGTTATCCCTCCCCAAACCCCCAGTCCCCTGCTATCCCTCCCATATTCCCCCAATCTCTGATAGGACCTGATGTGTTATGTGTCCCTCCTGTTCCATGTGTTCTTATTGTTCAACACTCACTTATGGGTGAGAACATGCAATGTTTGGTTATCTATCCTTGAGTCAGTTTGCTGAGAATGATGGTTTTCAGCTTCATCCATGTTCCTATAAAAGACATGAACTCATCATTTTTTATGGCTGCATAGTATTCCATGGTGTATATGTTCCACATTTTCTTTATCCAATCTATCATTGATGGGCATTTGGTTTGGTTTCAAGTCTTTTCTACTATGAACAGTGTCACAATAAACATACCTGTGCATATGTCTTTATAATAGAATGATTTATAATCTTTTGGGTATATACCCAGTACTGGGATTTCTGGGTCAAATGGTATTTCTAGTTATAGATCCTTGAAGAATTGCCACACTTTCTTCCACAATTGTTGAATTAATTTGCAATCCCACCAACAGTGTTAAAGCATTCTTATATCTTTGCATCCTCTTCATCATCTGTTATCTTCTGATTTTTTAATGATCGCCATTTTTAACTGGCCTGAGATGGTATCTCAATGTGATTTTGATTTGCATTTCTCTAATGACCAGTGATGATGACCTTTTCATGAATTTGTGGTCTTCATAAATGTCTTCTCTGAGAAGCGTCTGTTCATATATTTTGCCCACTTTTTCATGGGGTTGTTTATTTATTTTTCTCTTGTAAATCTGTTTAATTTCTTTGTGAACTCTGGATATTAGCCCTTTGTCAGATGGGTAGATTGCAAAAAGTTTTTCTCATTCTGTTGGTTGCAGATTCACACTAATGATAGTATCTTTTGCTGTGCAGAAGCTCTTTAATTGGATCCCATTGATCTATTTTGGCTTTTGTTGTCATGGCTTTTGTTTTAGTTGTGAAGTCCTTGCCCATGGCTATGTTTGGAATGGTTTTGTTTAGGTTCTCATGGTGTCAGGTTTTTTATTATTATTATACTTTAAATTCTGGGGTAAATGTACAGAATGTGCAGATTTGTTACGTAGGTAGGACATGTGCCATGGTGGTTTGCTGCATCCATCCCATGGTCACATTATTTCTTCTCGTGTTAGCCCACCTCAATCCCCAGATGCCCTCCCTTAACTCTTCAACCCCTGACAGGCTCTGGTGTGTAATGTTTCTTTCCCTGTGTTTAAATATTCTCATTGTTCAATACCCACTTGTGGGTTAGAACATGCCTTGCTGGTTTTCTGTTCTTTGGTATGTTTGCTAACAATGATCGGTTCTAGCATCATCCATGTCCCTGCAAAGGGCATGAACGCATCCTTTTTTATGGCTCCATGGTATTCCATGGAGCATATGTGCCACATTTTCTTTATATAGTATATCACTGATGGGCATCTGGGTTGGTTTCTGGTCTTTCCTCCTGTGAACAGTGCTGCAATAAACATACATGTACAGAACATGCAGATTTGTTACATAGGTATACACGTACCATGCTACTTTGCTACATCCATCCCATGGTCAGATGACCATGGGATGTCATCTATGAGGGATATCCCATATCACTATGGGAGTGATAACATTAGGTATTTTTCCTAATGTTATCACTCCCCAATCAGCCAACCCCTGCTATCTCTCCCTTATCTCCCCAACCCTTGACAGGTCCCAGTGTGTTATGTTTTTCCTCCCTGTGCCCATGTGTTCTCACTGTTCCATAGCCACTTATGGGTGAGAACATGTGGTGTTGGTTTTCTATTGTTTAGTGGTTTGTTGAGAATGATGGTTTCCAGCTTCATCCATGTCCCTGCAAAGGGCATGAACTCGTCTTTTTTGTGGTTGTATGGTATTCTGTGATGTATATGTGCCACATTTTCTTTATACAGTCTATCATTAATGGGCATTTGGGTTGGTTTCAAGTCTTTACTACTATGAAGCATGTTGCAATAAACATATATGTGCATGTGTCTTTATAATAGAATTATTTATAATCTTTTGGGTATATGCCCTGTAATTTGATTTCTTTGTCAAATGATATTTCTAGTTCTAGATCCTTGAGGAATCACCACACTGTCTTCCACAATGGTTGAACTAATTTACATTCCCACCAACAGTGTAAAAGCGTTCCTATGTCTCCACATCCTCTCCAGCATCAGTTGTCTCCTGATTTTTAATGATCACCACTGAAATTGTTGTGAGATAATATTTCAATGTGGTTTCGATTTGCATTTCTCTAATGATCAGTGATGATGACAGTCTTTATATGTGTTTATGGGCTGCATAAACTTCCTCTTTTGAGAAGTATCTGTTCATATAACTTGCCCACTTTTTGATGGGGCTGTTTGATTTTTTTGTAAATTTATTTCAGTTGTTTATAGTTCCTGGATATTCACCTTTTGTCAGATGGGTAGATTGCAAAAAAATTTTCCCATTTCTTTGACTGCCAGTTCACTGCAATTATAGTTGCTTTTGCTGTGCTGAAGCTCTTTAATATAATGAGATCCCATTTGTCTATTTTAGCTTTTGTTGCCATTGCATTTGGTGTTTTAGTTGTGAAGTCCTTGCCCATGCCTGTGTTCTGAATGGTTTTGCCTAAATTTTCTTCTAGGGGTTTTATGCTGTAAGGTCTTGTATTATCATTATTATTATTATTGTACTTATATGCTGGGGTATATGTGCAGACCTAACAGGTTTGTTACGTAGGTATACACATACCATGGTGGTTTGCTGCATCCATCCCATGGTCACTTACATTAAGTAATTCTCCTCATGTTATCCCTCCCCAATCCCCTGACACCATGCTATCCCTCCTCCATGCCCCAACTCCTGACACCCCAGTTTGTGATGTTTCTCTCCCCATGTCCATGTGTTCTCATTGTTCAACACCCACTTATGGGTGAGAACATGCGGTATTCAGTTTTCTGTTATTGTGTCAGTTTGCTGAGAATGATGCATTCCAACATCATCCATGTCCCTTCAGAAAACAGGATCTCATCCTTTTTTATGGCTGCATCATATTTCATGGTACATATATGCCAGGGTTTCTTTATACAGTCTATTATTGATGGGCATTTTGTTTGGTTCCACATCTTTACTATTTTGAATACTGCCACAACAAATGTACGTGTGCTTGCGTCTTTACAATAGAATGATTTATTATCCTTTGGTTATATATTCCGTACTGTGATTTCTGGGTCAAATAATATTTCTATTTCAAGATCCATGAGGAATCACTACACTTTCTTCCAAAATGGTTGAACTAATTTGCAATCCCTCCAACATTGTAAAAGTATTTCTATTTCTCCAAATCCTCTCTGGCCTCTGTTGTCTTTTGATTTTTTGATGATTGCCATTCAAACCTGCATGATGGCATCTCAGTGTGTTTTGATTTTCATTTCTTCTATGACCAGTGATGGCGAACTTCTTTTCATGTGTTTGTGGGCTTCACAGATGTCTTCTTTTGAGAAGCATCTGTTCATATTTTTCACCTACTTTTTGATGGGGTTGTTTTTATTTTTTCCTGTAACTTTCTTTCAGTTCTTTGTAGATTCTGAACATTAGCCCATTGTCAGATGGGTAGATTGCAAAAAATTTTTCCCATTCTTTTGGTTGCTGGTTCACTGTAATGATACTTTCTTTTGCTGTGCAGAAGCTCTTTCATTTAATGAGATCCCATTTGTCTATTTAGGGTTTTGTTGCCATTGCTTTTGGTATTTTACTCATGAAGTCCTTGTCCATGATTATGTTCTGAATGGTTTTTCCTAGGGTTTATGTGGTGTTAGGTCTCTTATTATCATCATTGTTATCATACTTCAAGTTCTAGGGCACATGTGCAATACATGCAGGTTTGTTAGGTAGGTATACACGTGACATCTTGGTTTACTGCATCCGTCCCATGGTCCTCTATATTAAGTATTTCTCCTCATGTTATTTCTCCCCAATTCCTGGACCTCCTGCTATTCCATCCCCTCCCGCTCTGACCCGCAACATATCCCCAACCCCTGACAGGCCCAAGTTTGTGATGTTTCTATCCCTGTGTCCATGTGTTCTCATTGTTCAATATCCATTTATGAGTGAGAACATGTGGTGTTTGATTTTCTGTTCTTGTGTCAGTTTGCTGAGAATGATGGGATCCAGCTTCATATATGTCCCTTCAGTGACAAGATCTCAGCCTTTTACATGGCTGCATCATATTCTATGGTGTATATATGGCACATTTTCTTTATACAGTCTATCATTGATGGGCATTTTAGTTGGTTCTACATCTTTCTTATTTTGAATAGTGCCACAATAAACAGATGTGTGCATGTGTCTTTTTAATTGAATGATTTATAATCCTTTCAGTATCTACTCAGTAATGGGATTTCTGGGTCAAATTGGTATTTCTAGTTCTAGATCCTACAGGAATCACCACACTTTCTTCTACAATGGTAGATTGAATTTGCAATCCCACCAACAGTGTAAAAGCCTTCCTATCTCTCAACATTTTCTCTAGCATCTGTTGTCTCCTGATTTTTTAATGATCATCATTCTAATTGGTGTGAGATGTTATCTCAAAGTGGTTTTGATTTGCATTTCTCTAATGAGCAGTGATGATGACCTTCTTTTCATGTGTTTGTGGGCTATATAAATATCTTCTTTTGAGAAATGTCTGTTCATATACTTCCACTTTTTGATGGGATTGTGTTTTTTTCTGTAAATTTCTTTCAGTTCTTGGTGGATTCTATATATTAACCCTTTTTCAGATGGGTAGACTGCAAAAATTTTTTCCCATTCTGTTGGTTTCCAGTTCTCTGTAATAATAGTTTGTTTTTCTGTGTGGAAGCTCTTTAATTTTATTAGATCCCATTTGTTTCTTTTGCCTTTTGTTGCCATTGCTTTTGATGTTTTACTCATGAAGTATTTGCCAATGCCTATATTCTGAATGGTTTTGCCTAGGTTTTCTTCTAGGATGTTTACGATATTAGATCTTCTATTATCATTATCATTATTATACTTTAAGTTCCGGGGTCACGTGCAGAACATGTAGTCTAGTTATGTAGGTATACATGTGCCATCATGGTTTGCTGCATCCATCCCATGGTCATCTACATTAGATAATTCTCCTAATGTTATCCCTTCCCAATCCCCCGAACACCTGGAATCCCTCCCTTATTCCCTCAACCCCGATAGGACTTGGTATGTTATGTTTGTCTCCCCATTTCATGTGTTCTCATTGTTCAACACCCAACACCCACTTATGGGTGAGATCATGCGCTGTTTGGTTTTGTGTTATTGAGTCAATTTGGTGAGAACAATGGTTTCTAGCTTCATCCGTGTCCCTGCAAAAGACATGAACTCATCTTTTTTTATGATTCCATAGTATTCCATGGTGTATATCTACCACATTTTCTTTATGCAGTCTGTCATTGATGGGCATTTGTGTTGGTTTCAAGTCTTTTCTACTGTGCAGAGTGCCGCAAGAAACATGCCTGTGCATGTGTCTTTATAATAGAATGATTTATAATCTTTTGGGTATATAACCAGTACTGGGATTTCTGAGTCAAATGGTATTTCTAGTTCCAGTTCCTTGAGGAATTGCCACACTTTCTTCCACAATTGTTGAATTAATTGGCAATCCCAGCAACAGTGTAAAAGCATCCATATTTCTCTGCATCCTCATCATCATATGCTTTCTTCTGATTTTTTAATGATCCCCATTCTAACTGGCATGAGATGGTATCTCAATGTGGTTTTGATTTGCATTTATATAATGACCAGTGATGATGACCTTCCTATCATGTGTTTGTGGGCTGCATAAATGTCTTCTTTGAGAAGTGTCTGTTTATAGTCTTTGCTCACTTTTTGATGGGGTTGTTTTCTTTCTTGTAAACTTCTTTGAGTTATTTATAGATGGTGTATATTATCCCTTTGTCAGAGGGAATTGCAAACTTTTTTTCCCCTTTCTGTTGCCAGTTCACTGCAATGATAGTTTATTTTGCTGTGCAGAAGATCTTTAATTTAATGTGGTCCTATTTGTCTATTTTGGCTTTTGTTGCCATTGCTTTTGGTGTTTTTGTCATGACGTCTTTGCCCATGCCTATGTGCTGAATGGATTTGCCTAGGTTTTTTTCTAGGTTTTTTATGGTGTTAGATCTTTTATTATCATCATTGTTATTATTATACTTTAAGTTCTGGAGTACATGTGCAGAACATGCAGTTTTATTATGTAGGCATACACATGACATGGTGGTTTACTCCGTCCATCCCGTGGTCATCTACATTAAGTATTTCTTTTCAAGTTATTCCTCCCCAATCCCCCCCAACCCCCAGCTATCTTTCCCCTATGCCTCCAAACCCCAACAAGCCGCAGTTTGTGAGCCTTCTCTCCCTATGTCCATGTGTTCTCATTGTTCAACAACCACTTATGGGTGAGAATATGCAGTGTTGGTTTTCTGTTCTTGTGTCACTTTGCTGAAAATAATGGGTTCCAGCTTCATCCCTGTCCCTTCAAAGGACATGATCTCATCCTTTTTTATGGCTGCATCGTTTTCCATGGTGTATATATGACAAATTTTCTGTATACAGTCTATCTTAGATGGGCATTTTGTTTGGTTCCATGTCTTTGCTATTTTGAATAGTGCTGCAATAAAGATACTTGTGCATATGTCTTTACAATAGAATGATTTATAATCTTTTGGGTATATATCCAGTACTGGAATTTCTGGGTCAATTGGTATTTCTAGTTCTAGATTCTTGAGGAATCGCCACACTTTCATCCACAATGGTTGAACTAATTTGCAATCCCACAAACAGTGTAAAAGTGGTCCTATTTCTCCACATCCATTCCAGCATGTGTAGTTGTCTGATTTTTAATGATGGCTATTCTAACTGGCCTGAGATGGTATCTCAATGGGTTTTGATTTGCATATGTCTAATGACCAGTGATGATGACTGTCTTTTTATGTTTTTGTGGGCTGCATAAATGTCATATTTTGAGAAGTGTCTTTTCATATCATTTGCCAACTTTTTAATGGGGTTGTTTGTATTTTTCTTGTAAATTGTTTTCAGTTATTTGTAGACTCTGGACATTAGCCCTTTGTAAGATAGGTAGATTGCAAAAATTTTTCCCATTCTTTTGATTGCCAGTTCACTCTAATAACAGTCTCTATTGATCTGCAGAAGCTCTTTAATTTAATGATACCTCATTTGTCTATTTTGTCTTTTGTTACCATTGCTTTTGGTATTTTAGTCATGAAGTTCTTGCACATGCCTATATTCTGTATGGTTTTGCCTAGGTTTTCTTCTAGGGTTTTTATGGTGTTAGGTATTTTATTATTATTATTACTATTATTATCATCATTATTATACTTTAAGTTCTGTGGTACATGTGCAGAATGTGCAGGCTTGCTACATAGGTACACACATACCATGGTGGTTTGCTGTGTTTATCCCATGGTCATCCACGTTAGGTATTTCCCCTAATGTTATCACTCCCCAATCCCCCAGCCACCTGCTATTTCTCCCCTATCCCCTTAACCCCAACGGTCCCTGGTGTGTTATACTTCCCTCCTTTGTCCCTGTGTTTTCACTGTTCCACAGCCACTTACAGGTGAGAACATGTGGTGTTGGTTTTCTATTCTTGAGTCTGTTTGGTGAGAATGATGGTTTCCAGCTTCATCTACATCCCTGCAAAGGGCATGAACTCATCTTTTTTTATGGCTGCAGAGTATTCCATGATGTATTTGCCACATTTTCTATATACAGTCTATAATTGATGGGCATTTGGTTTGGTTTCAAGTCTTTACTTCTGTGAAGAGTATTGCAATGAACATAACTGTGCATGTGTCTTTATAATAGAATGATTTATAATATTCGATTTATTGGTCAAATGGTATTTCTGGTTCCAGATCCTTGAGGAGTTGCCACAACTTCTTCCACAATGGTTGCACTAATTTGCAATCCCTCCAACAGTGTAAAAACATTCCTATTTCTTCACATGCTCTCCAGCATCTGTTGTCTCCTGATTTTTTTAATGATTGCCATTGTAATTGGCCTGAGATAGTATCTCAATGTGGTTTTGATTTGCATTTCTTTAATTACCAGTAATCATCATCTTTTCAGGTATTTGTGGGCTGAATGAATTTCTTCCTTTGAGAAGTGTCTGTTCATATCCTTCACCCACTATCTGATGGAGTTGTTTAATTTTTCTTGTAAATTTCTGACAGTTCTTTGTAGATTTTCAATATTAGCACTTTGTCAGATAGGTAGATTACAAAAATTGTTTCCCATTCTGTTGGTTGCTGATTCACTCTAATGACAGTTTCTTTCACTGTGCAGAAGCTCTTTAATTTAGTGAGATTCCAATGCTGTTTTGGTTTTTGTTGCCATTGCTTTTGGTGTTTTAGTCATGGAGTCCTTGCCCATGCTTTTGTTCTGAATGGTTATGCCTAGGTTTTCTTCTAGGGTTTATACAGTTTCAGATCTTTTGTTATTATTATTAATATACTTTAAGTTCTTGGGTACATGTGCAGAATGTTCAGGTTTGTTATGTAGCTACACATGTGCCATGGTGGTTTGCTGCATCCATCCCATTATCATCTATGTTAGGTATTTCTCCTGATGTTATCCCTCCCGAATCTCTTGACCCTTTGCTAAAGGGTCTCCCTCCCATTTTCTTTCAACCCCTGTCAGGCCCTGGTGTGTGATGTTTCCCTCCCTTTGTGCATATATTCTCATTGTTCAACAGCCACTTATGGGTGAGAACACCTGTTGTTTTGTATTATGTTCTTGAGTCAGTTTGCTGAGAATGATGGTTTCCAGTTTCATTCATGCCCCTGCAAAGGACATGAACTCACAATTTTATGGCTGCATCATATTCCATGGTATATATGTGCCATATTTTCTTTATACAGCCTATCATTGATGGGCATTTAGGTTTGTTTCAAGTGTTTGCTACTGTGAACTTTGCCCCAATAAACATACATGTGCATGTGTCTTTATAATAGAATGATTTATAATCTTTTGGGTATATAGCCAATAATAGGATTTCTGGGTCAAATGGTATTTTCTAGTTCTAGCTCCTTGAGAGATCACCACACTTTCTTCCACAATGGTTGAACTAATTTGTAATCCTACCAACAGTGTAAAAGCGTTCCTATTTCTCCACATCCCTTCTAGCAACTGTTGTCTCCTAATTTTTTAATAATTGCCATTCTAACTGGTGGGAGATTTTACATCAATGTGGTTTTGATTTGCATTTCTCTAATGACCAATGATGATGACCTTCCTATCATGTGTTTGTGGGCTGCATAAATGTCTTCTTTTGAGCAGTGTCTGTTCATATGCTTCACCCACTTTTTTGGTGGTTTTTTTTTTCTTGTAAATTTCTTTCAGTTCTTCATAGATTCTAGATATTTGTTCTTTTTCAGATGGGTAGACTGCAAAAAATTTTTCCCATTCTGTTGGTTGTTGGTTCACTCCAATGATAATTTCTTTTGCTGTGCAAATGCTCTTTAATTTAACTAAATTCCATTTGTCTGTTTTGGCTTTTATTGCCACTGTTTTTGGTGTTTTAGTCATAAAGTTCTTGCCCATGCCCATGTACTGAATGATTTTACCTAGGTTTTCTCCTAGGGTTTTTATGGTGTTAGGTATTTTCATTACTATTATTATCATTATTATGGTTTAAGTTCTGGGGTACATGTTCCAAATGTGCAGATTTGTTACCTAGGTATATACGTACCATGGTGGTTTGCTACGTATATCCCCCCCATCTACATTAGGTATTTCTCTCAGTGTTATTTCTCTCCAATCTCCCGACCATTTGATCTTCCTTTCATAGCCCACCCACCCTGTGACAGGCTCCAGTGTGTGATTTCTCCCTCACTGTGTCCATTTGTTCTCATTGTTCAGCACCCACTTATGGGTGAGAACATGCAGTGTTTGGTTTTCTGTTCTTGTGTTAGTTTGCTGAGAATTATGGTTTCTAGCTTCATCGATTTCCCTGCAAAGGACATGAACTCATTGTTTTTTATGGCTGTATCATATTCCATGGTGTATATATGCCACTTTTTCTTTATACAGCCTATCATTAATGTGAATTTGGATTGGTTCCATGTCTTTGCTATTGTGAACAGTGCCACAATAAACATTTGTGTGCATGTGTCTTTATAATAGAATGATTTATACTTATTTGGGTATATGTCCAGTAATGGGGTTGCTGAGTTAAATGGTATTTCTAGTTTTAGATCCTTGAGGAATTGCCACACTGTCTTCCAAAATGGTTGAACTGATTTACACTCCCACCAACTCTGTAATAGCATTCCTATTTCTTCACATCCTCTTCAGTATCCATTGTCTCCTGATTTTTTAATGATTGCTATTCTAACTAACATGCAATGGTATCTCAATGTGGCTTTGATTTGCATTTCTATAATCACCAGTGATGACCTTTTTTTCATGTGTTTGTGGGCTGCATAAATGGCTTCTTTTGAGAAGTGTCTGTTCATATATTTTGCCCACTTTTTGATTGAGTTGTTTTTTTCTTGTAAATTTCTTTCAGTTATCTGTAGATTCTGGATATTAGCCCTTAGTCAGATGGGTAGATTGCAAAAATTTTTTCCTATTCTGTTAGTTGCCAGTTGACTCTAATGATACTTTATTTTGCTGTGCAGAAGCTCTTTAGTTCAATTACATCCCATTTGTTTATTTTGGCTTTTATTGCCATTGTTTTTTTTGTTTTAATCATGAAGTCCTTGCCCATGCCTATGTCCTCAATGGTTTCCCCTAGGTTTTCTTCTAGGATTTTTATGGTGTTAGGTCTGTGTTATTAATATTATTATACTTTAAGCTCTGGGGTACATGTGCAGAGCAAACAGGTTTGTTACGTAGGTTTACACGTGCCATGGTGGTTCCCTGCATTCATCCCCCCATCTACATTAGGCATTTCTCCAAATGTTATCCCTCCCCAATCTCCCCATGCCCTGCTATCCATCCCCTAGCCCCCAACCCCAGACAGGCCCTGGTGGGTGATGTTTCTTTCCCTTGTCCATGTGTTTTCATTGTTCAACACCCACTTATTAGTGATAACATGTGGTGTTTCATTTTCTGTTGTGCTAGTTTGCTGAGAATGATGGTTTCCCACGATGGTGTTAGGTCTTATGTTTAAATCTGTAATCCATTTGGAGTTAATTTTTGTATAAAGTGTAAGGAAGGGGTCCAGTTTCAGCTTTCTGCATATAGCTTGTCAGTTTTCCCAACACCATTTATGAAATAGGGAATCCTTTCCCCGTTGCTTGTTTTTTGTCAGGTTTGTCAGAGATCAGATGGTTGTAGATTTATGGTGTTACTTCTGAGGCCTCTGTTCTTTTCCATTGGTCTATATCTCTGTTTTGGTACAGTACCATGCTGCTTTGATTACTGTAGCCTTGAAGTACAGTTTGAAGTCAGGTAGCATGATACCTCCAGATTTGTTTTGTTGTTTTTGTTGTTTTGTTTTGTTTTTTGTTTTGCTTTTTTGCTTAGCATTGTCTTGGCCATGAGGGCTCTTTTCTGGTTCCACATGAAATTTTAGGCATTTTTTTCCAATTCCTTGAAGAAAGTCAGTGGTAGCTTGATGGGGATGATATTTAATCCATAAATTATTTTGGGCAGTATTGCCATTTTCATGATATTGATTCTTCCTAACCATGAGCAGGGAATGTTTTTCTACCTGTTTGTGTCCTCTTATTTCATTGAGCAGTGGTTTGTAGATCTCCTTGAAGAGAAACGTCAGATCCCTTATTAGTTGTATTCCTAGGTATTTTATTCTCTTTGTAGTAATTGTAAATGGGAGTTCACTCATGATTTGGCTATCTGTTTGTCTATTACTGGTGTGTAGGAATGCTTGTGATGTTCACACATTGATTTTGTATCCTGAGACTTTCCTGAAGTGGCTTATTAGCTTAAGGAGATTTTGGGCTGAGACAATGGAGTCTTCTAAATATACAATCATGTCTGCAAATAGGGACAACTTGACGTCCTCTTTTCTTAGTTGAATACCCTTAATTTCTTTTTCTTGCCTGATTGCTCTGACAAGAACTTCCATTACCATGTTGAACAGTGGTGGTGAGAGAGGGCATCTTTGTCTTGTGCCAGTTTTCAAAGAGAATGCTTCCAGTTTTTGCCCATTCAGTATGATATTGGCCTTGGGTTTGTCATAAATAGCTCTTAATATTTTGAAATACGTTCCATCAATACCTAGTTTACTGAGAATTTTAGCATAAAGGGCTGTTAAATTTTGTCCATGGCTTTCTCTTCATCTGTTGAGATAATCATGTGGTTTTTGTCTTTGGTTCTGTTTATGTGATGGATTATGTTTATATATTTGCATATGTTGAACAAGCCTTGCACCCCAGGGATGAAGCCAACTTGATCATGATGGATAAGCTTTTTGATGTGCTGTTGGATTTGGTTCACCAGGATTTTATTGAGGATTTTTGCATCAATGTTCATCATGGATATTGGCCTGAAATTTTCTTTTTTAGTTGTCTCTTAGATTTTGGTATCAGTCTGGCATTGGTCCCATAAAATTAGTTAGGGAGGAGTCCCTCTTTTTCTATTGTTTGGAATAGTTTCAGAAGAAATGATACCATCTCCTCTTTGTACCTCTGGTAGAAGGTATCCCCTTTATCATCTTTTATTGCATGTATTTGATTCTTCACTCTTTTCTTCTTTAATAGTCTGGCTAGCAGTTTATTTATTTTGTTGATCTTTTCAAAAAACCAGCTCTCCTGTTTGACGTTGTCTGTCAGCCCCTGCTGGGAGGTGTTTCCCTCTAAGGATAACTGGGGGTCAGGGAGTTACTTAGGAGGCAGTCTGTTCCTTATCAGAGCTCAAGTGCTTCGCTTTGTGGGTAACCCGACCTTTCTCTCTGGCTGCCCTTGGCATTTTTTCCTTCATTTCAACCCTGGTGAATACGATGATTATATGTCTTGGTGTTGCTCTTCTCAAGGAATATTTTTGTGGTGTTCTCTGTATTTCCTTAATTTGAATGTTGGCCTGCCTTTCTAGGTTGGGGAAGTGCTGGGAGATCTGTTGTTTCTTTTAGAGCTGCCAGGCAGGGACATTTAAGTCTGCTGAAGCTGAACCCACAACCACCTCTTTTCTCCAGTGCTCTGTCACAGGAAGGTGGGGGCTTTATTTATAAGTCCCTGACAGGCTGTTGCCTTTTATCAGAGATGCCTTGCCCAGACAGAAGGGAGTCTAATGACAGTCTGCCTGCAGAGACCTTGCTGAGCTGCGGTGAGCTCCCCACAGTTTCTATGTAAACTTCCCAGGGACTTTGTTTACACAGGCAAGGTTAAACCTCCCTGCCTGAGCCTCAGCAATGGCCAGTGACCCTCCCCCCAGTAAGCTCCAAAGTCCCAAGTTGAGCTCAGACTCTTGTGATGTCTGTGAGAATTTCAAGCCAGTGGATCTTAGCTTGCTGGTCTTTGTGGGGATGGGACCCAACGAGCCAAATCACTTGGCTCCCTGGATTCAGCCCCCTTTTTCAGGGGAATGAGTGGTTCTGTCTAGCCAGTGGTCCAGGCACCACTGAGGTATGAGGAGAAAAAAAGACTGCTGCAGCTAGAACGGTAACCCAATTTTGCGCTGGAAACCTTGGGCACTGGTGTTGTGGGCACTGGTGTTGTAGGCACCGGAGGGAATCTCCTGGTCTGTGAGTTGTGAAGACCATGGGAAAAGTGCAATGTCTGAGCTAGAGTTCCAGAGATCAGAAAAAGTCCCTAATGGCTTCTCTTGGCTAGGAGAGGGAGTTCTCCAGTCCCTTGTGCTTCCCAGATGAGGCGACACCCCACCCTGCTTTGGCTTGCTCTCCTCGGGCTGCACCTGCTGTCTAACCAGTCCCAGTGAGATGAACCTGGTACCTCAATTAGAAATGTGGAGGTCTCCCCGCTTCTGCATCATTCTCACTAGAAACTGTGCACCCGAGCTGTTACTATTCCACCACATTGGCAGAAATCCAGTCCTCTCTGCCAAGGCTCTGGTTTATCTTCAGATCATATAAATCTTTTACCTTTTACTAAGGTCATTCTTGAATATCACAAAGCATTCTGCTTTATGATTTGTTTTTCTTCTTGTGGTCGATCTAGACTTTTGAGGGCTCTTCCTTCCTACTTTGGATATGTTTATTATCTGAGCATCTCTGATTAGCACAACTATCCTTGTGTGCCTATATTTATTCCTTAGTAAACTATGTATCTTTATTTTGGATTGCAAATAAGGACTGTCTTCAATAACCCTAAACCTATGTAATTTAAGTGTGATGAGACATACACAAATTAATACATAATATCATAACCATGTTTGGTCTCCATTATGCCAATCACTAGAGATAAACATTATGTCCTTTTCCATTGCCAAATAAAACTTCACTGTTTACTTTAACATTCCAAAAACCCACGTTTTTTTTCATCTTTTGAAAATATGCTGCCTGAAATTTTATTCAAACAGTTGGGACTACCTATGATAATCTTTTTCAACACCCAGTTTCTCCAGTTACTAATTTTCATACACATTCTAGTCAGAGAATGAGTTCAGTTTGTCTGTTCAAAGTTAATACCTATTCGTGTATATAAACCCCAAACTTTATATTTCCTTCAGGATTATTCCACCTCCTTACCTTTTAGTTTTTCCAGTTCTAATTATCAAGTTTCTTTCCCATTAACTATAAACTATGCTCAGGTTTTTCTTCTTAAAAACTTATTTATCTATCTGTACTCTTCTTTCTCATTCAAATATCTCAAAAAAGTTGTCCATCCTTACTTTTCCCATTGCATTAACTCATATTCATGCTTCAATCCCTGGTAAGAATGAAAGCCAGATAACTAGCTGATCCAAATACCTACTAATTAGTATCATAAGAGTAGAGGTTCCAGAACTGTGCAGAAGACAGTTTCAAGATGGTACAATTTCTGAAGAGTTTGTTAAATTAGAAAACTAGAATATAATTAGTAATTACATATTTATCATGTTCCTAAGCTCTAAAGAATATTTTTATTCTAAAAATGGAAAGGAATCCATTAACTTTGGGAATATGGAAACCATTGAAAATATATTGGAGGCTGTTAATCAAAAAGATGTTGTTGCTTCTAGGAAGCTGTAATAAACATACTTTTCCATGTTTCTCTCTCTCAATTACAACTTAAAACTGTGGTTATGATATATAAAACCAATGTAAGGTGCAATAAAATGGAAAGAAGGCACATTGCCTAAAGAATGTGGGACTAGAGCAATGAAGCAATGAGCTCCCTGGGTGTTTTTTTGGCCTTATATGTCCTACCTGTGCTTATATGTCCTACCTGTGTCATTGGATAAGATGACAATCTAGAAATGCTAAGAGGTATAGATATAGGACAATTGAAATGTTCCAATAAAAGTCTGCTGTCTGTAGCCAAAGGACTAGGAAAGGGCAGCCTCACAAGATGAAACATTAGTAGAAAACAACAACTCAGTGTTATTTTCAAACAGCAAAAAAGTACTTTGGAGCCCATCCATGCCAACAAAGGTTGGTTGGAGATCTTAGATTTTCACTCTTATGAGGCTATAACAAAGTATCCCAACACTCTTACTGTGGTAGTACCAAAGAAGGTTATGTAGGGACCCAAAACATTCCATGTCAAATTACAAGCACACTCCTATCCCTAACAATGTCAGTGGAGACAATGTGGAAATCCTGAACTTCCATTCATATTCAGCAATAGAGAAGTGCTCCTCTCTCTCACTGCTTGGGTGGAATTAGAGAAAGTCTAGTGGAGAGCCAGGATTTTTCACTATTACCAGGTGGTAATAAAGTCAACTCCATTGTAAAGTCAGAGATGATATGGAGAACAGGAAGTCTCATCCCCATTCAGCGGTAATGAGGACCTCCCTCCTTCAAGCAACACCAATGGCCAGATGTAGGACCTAGACTTCAACCCCTACCTGACAATGACAAATCAGTTCTCTGCTCCCCTTCCTCTGTTAGAAGAAGCCAGCTGAAAAAATGATTAAGTAAGATTCAGAGTATCACATAACATAATTTAAAAGAATGATTTTTAACAAATCATTTGCCATATGAAGAACCAGAAGAATCCAAGCTGAATAGGGGAGATGAGAAGAGATAGGAAATACCAATATTGAAAGGGCAGACATGTCAATTATATCACAAAGATTATAGAGTTGCCATGATCAAAATGTTTCAACTAGGAATTATAATCCAGCTTAAAAAATAGAAAATTATCAAGTCTCACTAGAGAAATTAAAAGGCTCAGCAAGTAAATATGAGATATAAAGAAAGACCAAATTGAAATTTCAGAACTGAAGAAATAAAACCACCAAAATGTTTAGCAAATGTGCTAATCTTCAGAATAAAGAAGATAGAGGAAAGATCCGTGAGATGTAAAATAGAATAGATATTATACAACTTGAACAACAGATAAAATAGGCTAAATAAAAATAGATAATAGATCGTTTCAAATAGCTACAAAGATATTGAATGCTCCCACTACAAAGAAATGATAAATGTTTGAGATGATGGATATGCTAATTACCCTGAGCTGATAGATACGTTGTATGTATCGAAGCATCATGGTGTACCTCATAAATATTTAGAATTCTAATTGTTAAAAACAGTATCAAGGATCTGTGGGACTCTAAGAAAATGGCATTCATGCCATTAGAGTACTTGGAGAGGAGGAAAGGATGAGGCTAGAAAATATGCAGAGATAATAACTGAGAGAAAAGGGACACCCAGAGCATCCTGCTGCTGAGCCAAGATGGCTGACTTAATGCAGCCAAGAAGAGCTTTCTTAGCTGAGAGATCAGACCGTCAAGAAGACTAGCCTACTCTGAGCAGATCTTTAGAAGAAAGGCATTGAGAGTAGATGGAGGGAGGGTACAGACCTTGGGCTGAAGAAAGAAGGAGCTAGGAACTCTGCACAAGGTTTCTGAGTATCAGGACTCATTCCTGGCCCTGAGCAGCTTCTGGGGAAAAGGCTCACTCTCACCACAGACATCCAGAATTCTAGCTGCTGGAGACCCCACAATCCTCTTGGACATTTTAGTTGACAGAAAGAGCTGCTCAGGGAGTTGACAGAAACAGGACTCCAGCCTGTGCAGAACCCAGAGTGCTGGGTGCCAGAATGGTTGCATTGGAGCACAGCCAGGGTTACCCAAACCTAAGGCTTGCCATACTCTTCAAGGTGGCATTGGCTTTTGCTGATGGTCAGATCTGGACAGAGCAGGGTGGTCTTGCCTCTGAGATGGGGCCAGTCTGACCTTAGTGCCTCATTGCCTGCCAGCCTCTCCCAGGGTGCCTTCCTGGCTGTGCCTGCTTGTAGCACAGCCTCAATGCCCAAACAGGGTACGTAGGCATGAGGAACAGCCCAGGACTGTGAGGTTAAGTTGTCTGGATAAAAAGGCTACAGGTCCTGGGTCTGGCTCCTGTGTAAGAACTCTGACAGCACAGCCTTTTATTTTTGATGTGTAGAAAGAGAAGCGTTGAGAGGAGTTAGGGAGCGCTAAAGTAGAAGCAGTCTCTAAGGCCTTTTTTAGAGAACAAAAGGAAGAATGGGGGAAGGATTTTTGGTCTATGAGGTCAGCTAAGTTTGCTCTTGTAAGCTCACAAAGTGGTTTGGTTAGGGGACAAAATCTGGCATTCAGAGGCGAAAGTACCCTACAGTGCCTAGGAAGGGGAGAAGCTGTTGTTTCGTGGATGGGACTGGGGCTTAGGAAATTAACTGGATATGGTTGGCAGGGAGATTAACTGGATATGCTGGCAAAGGATTATGCCAGATGGGGAAGAAATTTGGGCTTTAGAGAAAAGCATTTTTGAGGTCAACAGAATAGTGAGTTGTGAAAGAGGGTATGGAAGATAGGAGGGTGTAAGGTTTTGGTACAACCTGGTAGATGGGAAGTGCAATCTGATTGATGAGGCGGAGGTCTTGGACTAGTTTGTAGGATTTGTCTGGTTTTTGGACAGCTAGAACAGGGGAATTGTAAGGAGAGTTTGTAGGAATTCAAAGGCCATGTTGCAATAGACGGGTGATAACAGCCCTTAGGCCTTTTAAAACCAGTGTGGGATGGGGTACTGGTCCTGAGCAGGGTAAGCATGGTTAGGTTTTAAGGGGATGATGAGAGGTGAGTGACTTGTAGTGAATGAGGAATTTGAAGGAAAACAGAGGGAGGGGAGGAGAGACATGTCTCCAGTTCTCTAAGGGAAAACAGGGAGGGGTGGAGAGACTTGCCTTCTTTTCTCTAAAGGAAAAGAGAGGGGAGTGTAGGGGAGAGACAAGTCTCGGCCCCTTGCCTTCTCCATCTTTACGCAGATGTCCCTGCTACTTAACTCACCCTCAGAAAGTCTGTTTCTATTATTTTCTGTGTTCAAATTCACTGTACTTATTTACTTCTACATACCCTGCTTTTGTTTAAGTTGCCGGTTTATACTTTTCCCCCAGACAATTCACTCTTAATCTCACTCCCATTCTCTGCTCCTACGCAATCTTGTTAATGAAAGTGAGCGTTTACTTATAAATACCACAGGCTTCCTCATACACCTTGAAAGCCATGAGAGCTCTCCCTCCACACAGTTACCCTGTCAAACCCGCTACAGCCTTGAACAGCCACAGCCCTTGCTGGCTCCCCTGGCATTTGGATCCAAGACCCCAGCCCCTCAGGACACTTTGTTACCTTTTCAGTTCACACTTTCAATTCTATCTAAGCCAAGGACCTTTTTTTCCTCTGTGGTTCTTCTTCTATCTGCCTTCCCACCAACTAGACAAGCACTTATACAGTAGTTTTCCTTACTGCCAAAATTCAGTTTGCCAATGGAGACGGAAGCCTCCCTCTTCCCCTCGTGGTCTTGACACAACACCAACGGGTCATTCCATTCATCCCCGTACTTGTAAGGTTAGGAATTATTACTGCACTGGGCTCAGGCATAGCAGACCTTACCACTTTAATCGTCAGCTTCCGTAGCCCTTCTAATGATTTCTCTGCTCATATTGCAGAATTAACTCAATCACTATCTCTTCAAGCTCAAGTAAATTCCCTAGCTGCAGTTGTCCTCCATCACCGCAAAGGTCTTGATTTCCTGACTGCTGAAAAAGGAGATCTTTGCCTATTCCTAAATGAAGAATGTTGTTTTTATATAAACCAATCTGGCCTCATATATGATGTCATCATTAAATGAAAAGACAGAGCCCAAAAGCTCACTAATCAGGTAAATGGTTATTCTGGACCTGGCTGGACTGGCTGGACACTCTCTAACTGGGAGTCAAGGCTTCTTCCAATCCTTGGTCCAGTGATACCTATCTTTCTCTCATCTTATTTGGACCCTGTGCTATCCAATGAATCTCTCAATTCCTGTTTCAGAGCACATGTTTTAACAACACATTCTTTAAAAAACAAATGGCTAAATGAAGTTCTCAAGATAAAAGGAAAACAAACACTGAAATATCGGGGAAGTAAGGAACATAGAAAAACTATTTTTCTCTGTGGGTTTCTAAATTATGTTTGTGGACAGAACATTACAATAATTTGATTCTAAATGTTATACAGAAGACATATTTAAGGTGATTATATTATAAATGTGAGAAGGTAGAGTCATAAAGTCAGGTAATATTTCTCAACTGGTAAATGAACACTCTTGGTCTGTGAAAAGTTATGCACATCAAGTGTAATACAATACCAACCATTAACATAAAAGAGATTCACGAACATTATCAATAGTTCTATTTTTAATTTTTTGAGAAACCCCCATACTGTTGTCCATAATGGTGGTACCAGTCTACATTCTCATCAACAGTGAACACCGTATTTCTTTTCTCCACACCTTCTACAACACTTACCTTTGATCTTTGATAATTGCCCTTCTAACAGGTGTGAGGTGACATCTCATTGTCGTTTTGATTTGCATTTCCCTGATGATTGGTGATGTTCATCACCTTTTCATATACTTCTCTGCCATTTTTATGTCTTCTTTGGAAAAATATCTATTCAGTTCCTCTGCCCATTTTAAAATCACATTTTTATAGTAAACGAATTGTGTGTATTTCTTTATATTTTATCGTTAGCCTTTTATCAGACATGTGGTTTGCAAATACGTCTCCCTATCAGCAGACTGCTTTTTCATTTTGTCAATTATTTTTTTTTCTGTGCAGAAGTTTTTAAATTTGATGTTGTCCTACTTGTTTTTTTGCTTTTGTTGGCTAAGTTTCAGGTGTGATATACAAAAAATCATTGCCAAGGCCAGTATCAAAATTTTCTCCCATTGTTTTTCTAAAAGTTTTATGGTTTCAAGCCTTACATTTAGGGCTTAATCCATTTTGAGTTGATGTTTGTGTATGTTGTAAGTTAAGGGTCCACTTATATTCTTTTGCATGTGACTGTCCAGTTTCCCAGTTCCATTTATTGAGGAGACTGTATTTCCCCACTGTGTGGTCTTGGTGGCCTTGTTGAAAGTTCTGACGTTGCATTCCATCTGCTAGGTATATACCAAAAAGAAGTGAAATCAGCACCTCACGGAGAAATCTGCACGCCTATGCTTGTTGGCCGCATGGTAAACAATAGTCAAGATATACGACCTGAAAGAAACACAAACACTCCACAGAAGGACAAATACTATATGATCTCACTTTATGTGGAGTCTAAAAAAAAAAAAGTCAAAAATATAGAAACAGTTGAGTGCTCATATTCATGGGTGAGGAGGAGGAGGAAGGGGAGATATATAGGTCAAAAGGTACAAATTTGCAGTTAAATATGATGCATAACTCTAGAGATATATACAATATGAGGATTATAGTTAATATTGTATACTGAACATTTGCTTTAAAAAATAGATTTTAAGTGTACTCAACATAACAGAAACTTTTTTTTTTTTTGAGATGGAGTCTCCCTGTCTCCAGGCTAGAGTGCAGTGGCACACTATCGGCTCACTGCAACCTCCACCTCCGATTTCCTTGCCTCAGACTCCCCAGTAGCTGGGATTATAGGCGCACGCCACTACACCCAGCTAATTTTTGTATCTTTAGTAGAGATGGGGTTTCACCGTGTTGGCCAGGATGGTCTCGATCTCTTAACCTTATGATCCACCCACAGATCAGCCACCCAAAGTGCTCAGATTACAGGCATGAGTCACCACACCCAGCTACAAAAACTGTTTTCTAATCAAGTTGATGTGATGATCACATCAAGTGATGGATATGTTAACTTGTTTGACTAGTAATCATTTCATTAATATAAATCAAAATATAATGTATACTTTAAATATACAATAAAGACATAATTTTGAAGAAAAAACGCTAGAGGTAAATAAAAATGTAATTGTATAAAATATTCCAAGCATCACAGAGGAAGTAAAAGAAAAAGAAAACAAATATAAAAAGAAAACAGTCAATAAATAGACAAGCTTCCACCTTAATATAACAAAAATTAAATAAGAATGGTGTAAATATATCAGTAAAAAATAGAAAAATCATAGAGGGGATTACAAAACATCAACTACATGCTGTCTGCAAGAACTTTATAAGTATATACACAGATTGGAAGGTAAAGTTTGAGAAACATTATCATGCAAACGTTAATAAAAGGAAAGCATGAGTCGCTAGGTAATAAAAAATGTAGACATCAGAACAAAGAAAATTACCATAGACAGATTATACAAAGATGTAAAGTCTATCCTCTAAGTATATGAAGTAATCTTAAGTGAGTATGTACCAAATAAGAGCTGTAAAATGAGTGGATCCTAATAGGATCTAACAGACATTAATAGAATACTACACTCCCCAACCAATAAAAAATGAATATACATGACCACAGAACATATACTATGATAGATCATATCCTGAGTTATAAAAAACTTAATATGAAATAGTAGAAATCATATGGTGTGTTAATCATATGGTGTGTTATCTAATCATGATGAAATCAAACTCTAAATGAATAATAAAAAGCTTAGAGGAAAATTCCCAAATACTTAAAAATAAATAACATACTTTTACATAGTTCATAGATCAGGAAGAAAAATAAATTACATTGAAATAAGTAAAAGAGAAAATATAGCACAACAAAATTCATGTCATAAAACTAAAGCTGTGCTAAGGGGGGAAATTTATAGGAATGATTTTATATGTTAGATTAAGAGGAAAAGTCACAATGAGATAATCTAGAATTCCACCTTTGAGACCTAAGAAAAGGAAAGCAAAATCAACTCAAGATATACAGAAAGAGAAAATAGTAAAGATAAGAGCAGAGCCAATAAAATTGAAAATATAAGAAAGTCAATGAAATAGAGCTAGTTCTTTGAAAGTATTAATAATTTCAAAATTATCTAGTAAGAATGACAAAATAAGATAAAAACTACCAATATCAGCAATGAAACAAGTTATAACTATAGAACCTGCAGATAAAAAATGGGTAATAAGAGATTACTATGGGAAGTTCTTTATGACTACATCTGACAACTTAGATGAAATGAACTACTTCCTGGAAAAACAAACTACCATATTTACTCAGTATGAAATAGATAATATATATGGATAACTCTATAACTATTAAGAAATTCAAATGAATGATTTAAAAATCCCCCGCATCTCAAAATTTTCAGACACACATGGAATCATTGGAGAAATGTACCAAATGTTTTAAAAAAACTACTAACCCCAGTTTTAAACAATTTCTTCCAGGAAAAGGAGGAGAAAATATTTTCCAGTTTATCTCATGAATCTAGTATAAATTTTTTTATTATTATTATTTTTTTTATTGCATTTTAGGTTTTGGGGTACATGTGAAGAACATACAATATTATTGCATAGGTACACATGTGGCAGTGTAATTTGTTGCCTTCCTCCCCTTCACCTATATCTGGCATTTCTCCCTATGCTATCTCCCCCCAACTCCCCACCCCCCACTGTCCCTCCCC